>JAKTWV010000001.1:0-253047 GCA_030582235.1 Ruyongia ponderosae | reverse complement strand
TTCCTTGTCAAACTTTGAGTTTGGTTATGCAAGTTATTCAAATTCGACAAATCCTGTGTTTGGTATTGGATTATCAGGCCTAGAAGCTGTTGCTATTGAAGACTCTGCTTCAAAATTTTTCACTTTTTCGACACTTTCTTCATCAAATCTTTTCCATTAAACTCATCTCAAATTGTTCATTTTGGAAAAGTAAAGAGTCTTGCATCGCCAAAGAACCACTCCATTACATATTTCATATCCTAATCTTCACTTACATTGACAGTTAAATCGGTGTCCACATACTTTTTTTTCTGACCATTCACCTTCGCAACCTCGAGACACAATTTACTGAATCAAGAACCCACGAAGGAAAAGAGAGTAACTTGAATTAATTATACAACAACAAGATATTAGATTTCCAGAAAAACTAATCTTGCCACCACGTTATATCAAACAAAAGAGTCTTTAAAGAATTACATACAAGATGTCTACTGTTTCATATGCCAACATTGTCGCTGCCGGTTCTTCTACCAAGAATGAACAACAACTTTTGACTCCTGATCAATCTCCATTACCAAAGTCACCAAAATCTGCTCCACAAGCTGAAGATCAAGAACAATCAAAGACTGAAGAATCAATCACAGCCAACAACAACAACAACAACACTGAAGATTCAGCCGCTTCCACCTCCAATGAATCCAAATCTTCCAACGATGAAGAATCAAAGGAAGATGCTGCTGCCGCTGCTGCTGCCGTTGCTGCTGCTGAACAAAAGAAGAGAGAATTGAACCCTGCTCCAATTCCTGTTGAATCTCCATGGAAATCAATCTCTTCTCCAAAATCTGCTCAAAAGGCTTCAATAGATTCAAAGAACTGGCCTTCTCCAACCGATGCTGAACAACATCAACAAATTCGTTCAACCTCAAATGGCGGTTCAACTCTAAATACCACCACCAAGAAATGGATCCCATTGAAGCACACTGCTCATCACAGCAATTCAAACAACAACAACAACAACAACAGTAGTTCAAACAGCAACAATAACAGCAACAACAACAAACATCAAAACCAAAAGAGAAATAACTCTAATCAATCCACAAATAATTCAAACAACCTCAAGAGATCTGGTAACAACCAAACCAACAGCAAGAAGAAATCTCAATCAAATTCCACCACCAATAATGCTAATACTCCAGCTTCTAAAAAGTCATCTCATCCACAACAAAATGACCATACTGAATCTTCAGAAGCTTCATCTTCTACTTCAGCTACTACCACCGCCAACTCTTCTGAATCAACCCAATCCTCATCCACAACTGCATCATCATCATCCTCATCATCTCAACATTCCCATCAAAATAACAACCACAGCAACTACAACAACAACCATCACCATAACCATCACAACAACCACTACAACAACATCCAACATCAACAATTCCAAGCATTCGATCCATCACAACAATACAGAACATATTACAACAACAATAACAACAACAGCCATTTCAATAACAATGGTAACCAATTCCATAACCGTTCAAACAACCGTTCATACAGAAGACAAAATTATAACCCTGTCAAACAAAGCATTAAGGCCCAATTATCATATTATTTTTCATTATCAAATCTTTTGAAGGATATTTATTTACGTTCTCAAATGAATGATGAAGGTTATATTTCTATAGAGACTTTATCTCAATTCAACAGAATGAAATTATTGAGTGGTACTTTTGACTTGATCAAAGAATGTTTATTAGAAATGGAAGGTGTTGAAGTCACAAATGATAACGTTAGAGTTTTAGATTGGGAAAGATGGACTTTACCAAAGTTGAGTAGTGATGAAGCCAACAATGTTGGTGTTACTGTTGCTGCTATTGCTACTGCTCCTGCTGCCACTGCTGCCACTGCTGCTGTTGTTGTTGATGAAGTTGCTACTGAAGTTGAAGAAGCTAAAGTTGCTGAGAATTAGATGATTTGAACGATTAATTGATTGCATTTTGTTTTTATATACTAGTATAACCATTACTAGTTTTCACCTTTATTATTATTACTATTACTGTTATTATTATTGTTCTGTTTGACAGTATTTAATGAATTCTTTTCCATTTTTCATCCTTCCTCTTTCTGAGTTAATATCATGAAAGAACAAATGGGAAGAAGCTGTTCTTGTTCAATATCTTGTCCATATAGATTATTTTATTGATGGCTTTTACTTCAACAAAGAAAGAAAATCTTGTCTTTTTTTTTTTGGCCGCCAGCACTTCCTTTGAACAATCTGTCCATATACTCAAAGTGAATCAATGATCATATACAAGAGAATACTTCTTCATACACTCACAGTTATTACTACTATCTTATCTCTATCTGAAAAACTCCAAAAAAAAATCCCATTTTTTATACCTTTTAATTTTATTTCAACATTTTTATTCAAAAATCATACCAATTCACAAAAGAAGAAAAAAAAAACTATCATGTCTCATCTAAAATTTACTTACCAAAGCATATATTACTATTACCATTATCATTATTATAATTATATTCAACTCACATTAATTCTTTCTCATTATTTTAGACTATAATAGCTTTTTTTTTCTTCAACTAATCTTTTTTGATGACAATATTGAACATTTTGATCCCTGTGATGCTACTATTTAACAAAGGTGCTAGGTCGATCTACATATACATATTATTGAAATTTAATTATTACTATTCTTATTAGTGATCACTGTATAACAAGATGTAATCATTTAGTTGATTAAATTTAAGGTGGCAATCAAAGACTGCGACGTCGTGATCATTCATATAGAAACCATTCATGATCAAAATCTCTATATAAATCTGTTCTGCGGTCTCTGGTGTTTGTGAGGTTGCAAAAAGTATGAAACCTCTTTAATCTTTAGAACTGAGGGTCATCATTTCTATAGTCCTCATACACATCATCCCAAGTATATGGTTCATCTTCTGCATTTGGGTTCTCTCTTTCATTGACAAGATTAGCTGCTTGAAACGGTGTTTGTAGCTCGCCATCTCTGATATGAGCTAGTGGATCTGGTAAATGGCTTATGATTTCCCTCTGTTGTTCGCTGATATCATTTCCTTGTTGATCAACCAATTTAGTTTCATCATTAGACAATTCAACTTTTCTATCTTTTACCATACTCATCAATTTCAAAAAGTTTGAATTCTGAAATTTCTCATTATTGGATTGATTCATTGCATTAACAACATCATTAGCAGCTTGAGCAAATTTCAATTTGTTAGGATTTTCAATATTGTCCTGATTGGGTGGAAGCTGATCTTGAGTATCTAATTCTCTTTGTAATTTGGAAAACTCATTCTCCAACTGCTCTTGAACTTCATGGTTATTGATATCAACCCTGTGAACTTCTTGATGTTCAGTCATATTCGTGGCAAACAATGGACTTTGAAGTGAACGATTACTGAAGTTATTTCTCATCATACTATTCTGGCTCATTGAATTAAGAGCAGCGTTATTGGTCATACCCTGGTTTGCCTGCTGGTTCAAAAATTGTTGGTTCCATGAGTTTTGCTGCTGTTGGTGATGGCTTTGCTGTGCTTGTTGTGATTGTTGTAATTGTTGTAGTTGGTGCTGCTGCAGTTGAGATTCTTGTAATGAGAGTTTGGAGAAGTCAGAGGCCCAGTTGGTACTATTGCCATGCTGCTGCTGCTGATGTTGTTGAGAAGGTCTATTGAATGCATTTTGGAACAAGTTATTCTGGTTCTGATTTACAAAACTTGTATTGTTGAAGTTTGCTTGATTGGCAAACTCTCTGTCTAGCTGATGATTAATCTGATTATTTGACCTAAATGAGTTCTGATTTCCTTGAACTCGTCCCAGCTGGTCCTGCTGAAGAGTTCTATCCACCTGGGAGTGTTTGTTTAAATTTTGGAGAGCGTTGGATGGTCCACAAGAAGCATCCATATTGCGTTATTGGTTGAATATGAGAGAAGGTTATGGTTATATGTTATATGATATGGTGATCCCTGAATTTATCAGCATTTTTTTTGTGGGTTAGACTTGAAGGAAGCTCTGCCTAGATTCCCGGCAGAGCCTCGGTAGAAGCTAGGCAGAGACCGGACTGGAGCTAGGCAGGCTAGGCATGGGCTAGGCAGGGGGGCATGAGCCCAGCGCTCTCACTTTCCCCAAAGAGAAACTACAAACACACATAAATATCAAAATGTTACAACTTTTATTATAATATACAGTGTACAAGTTACAACACTCAACGTTGTGCTTGCATACCTCCCATAACATCTACATATCCACGACCACCTCTTTTTCTTCTTGTAGATGCTCCACCTGAAGAAGCTAACATCATCAACGAATCAAGGTCATCTGATTGGTTGGTGACCGGTTTAACAGAACCAGTTTGTGGACCAGGACCATTCATAGATGGAGGAGGCACATTGCCATTAATGTTACCCATTGCAGGAGTAGGAGGAGGGATAGAATGAGCTCCTGGTAAAGGAACCGTAGGACCACTATTATTTCTGGTAGAGTCGTTGTTTCCAATAGATGATGATCTTGGTTTACTCAATGTAGATGGCTTCTTTTTGATGATGGGTGGCGGAGGTGGTGGAGCAGCAAGCGCTTGCTTTTCTTCTTCTGTAGCATTTGCATTAACCCATCTTTTCAATTTCTCATCATAATAGAAACTGTTCTCTTCACCAAGTTTAGCTCTATAGACCTTATCGGTTGGTTTGGTATCTTTACGTAACCATTTAAACCACCCTGAGCCGTCACCTTCAGTAGTACTTTTCTCTTTCTTGGTGAGTAATTCATCATTTGCTCGATTAGCAATTCCAATATCTTCTTTTGGCTTTTCGTCCTCATCAGGAACTTCATCGTAATAACCCTCATCAACTTCTTGAATTGCACTGATGTTTGATAACGGTGGTTCATATCCTGTCACTCTCAATGTTGGCGGATCATATTTATTTGAAAAGGATTCTGGATTAGAGTCTTGAATGGGAGTAAATCTAGAAGAATTATCAGTTCTCTTTTCAACTGGAGAGAAAGGCTTATCAAATGGTGTATCTTGACCTCTAGAATTCGAATCATAGGGATCAAAATTAGATTGCTGTTCAGGAACAGGCACTGTATATGGACCTCTTACAGGAGCTCTGTTTAATGATGGAGAAACGGCTGTGTTAGAATATAACTGGGATTCCTGTTGTGAAACGACTGGTGGATTAACAGGAGCAGATTTTTGATAACCAAACGCGTAAAAGTCAACATCCTGCGCTTCTGCTTCAACAATTGATGTATCTGGTTGATGAGAGGTAGCATTTGCCGGTTTATATGCATTAGCTGGTGCAAATCTATTAGAAGAATACTGTCCCGAAGGTATATTGGACTGTGAAGATGGTGCATATGGGTTATAAGGTTTTGATGAAGATGCCTTTCTAATATTCTCAGATCTTGGTGCGTATGGATTTGGGACCGTAGATTTGATAGGTGGTGTATTACTTTCTTGTTGAGGAATTGGCGACATTGGCGATGAATCATTTAAGCTTTCTTGTCTGTGGCTTTCATTCACTTCAATAGAGTTTTGTAGAGTGGATGAGTGATTACTCGAGCCAGGAGCAGCAACTTTATTAGCAGCAATAGATGGGGAGTACTTATCTCCTAGAGATACAGATGAAGCATGATTCCCTGCAAACACAGGATTATGATCGTTTGCTGGTGTCACTTGTGTATCTGAATATGCAGCAAATTCAGACTGCGAACCAACTGCCATGTGGTTTGATACTTGTGTGTTTTGCAAAACTTCACCATCGCCAGGAAATTGGGAACTGTACTCATTTTTGTTAGCAGTCTCAAGCGAGTATCGTCTATTCTCAACTTCATTTTTCACTTGAGCAGGGTCATGATTATTGGTATCCAATGTTACAACAACTGAAGTATCTTTGTCTTCAAAAAGACCAACCTGATCATGAAGAGGTGAACTTTTGTTCCCGTCGTAATTGTCGTTTTCTGCACCACCAGCAATTCGGGTAGACTCCTCAACTGGAAACTCTTCAAACGATTTGACTGGTTCTAACTGAGAGCTCAAAGCTTGTGGTAAAGCAATATTAGATGGCGGTAACTCATGAGCTGACGTAAGTGGAGGCTGATTATTAATTGTTCTGTAGAAATCATTGCTTATAGAACTCTTCTGTGAGTGATTGGAAGATCTTCCAGATAGAGCTTCCCCTTGTGGGTTGTATCTTGCTTTCGGCTCTGGCGAAGTATAGAACTGTGCCCTTCTTTGATATGGAGATGAAGGTTGTGTAAGTTCAACGGCTGGCTGCGACAGACTAGCATTTTCAAGACTTGGAGTTGTCGAAGCAGATGGCACTTTCTTGACTAACTCCTGCTTAACACTTAACGTAGAATCAGGTCTTCTCATCACAGGGGGAGTGTATGGACCTTGGGCAGTAGTGCGTACGACAGATTCACCAGGAAGATATTGATTCGATTGACGATTGACGGAAGAGAAGGATGGTCTTTTTGTTGAGGAATAAGGCTGCGCGAGTGCTGCAGGAGCGCCATGATTATGGAGAGACAAACTTGAAGATGCTCTTGATGGATCAGGACTAAAATTGCTGAAGACACCTCCCTCCTTACTCTGGGATTTTGATCCTTCATCCCCAGCGATGAATTTATTCAAACCACGATCCAGTGTCCCCCAAACTCTATCCAGCTTGGGTTTACCAAACCAACCATCTCCACCAACTTCGGATAATCTATCAGCTAATAACTTGACGGAGTAGTCAAAACGAGGGTTTCTGGTTTTCACCACTTTCTGTGCCATATCGACATACTTTTGAGAGTCAGCAACATTGTTATAGTCAAATGAGTAGTATGCATGTTGCAATGAAACAAGGGATGAATCTTGAGCCACCAAAGGAAACTTATCTTGTAAAGTCAAACCATAAACCTCAAGATAAACTATAAAGCGAATTGACTTATTTCCAGAGAATTTTGTCAAAGGAAGATCGGCCATCATAAACAGAACATAACCTGCAACATTCTCTCCTTCATCAATAAGGAATTGTCCAAATTCAGTCATGAATTGGGTTAGTGTAGGTGGCTGATTGGCAAAAACTGCAGACGAAAGCTGTCTCCAATTATTAATAGCCCATGCTTTTCTGTTCTCATTAGTTCTGAAATCTTTTAAAACACTAGCAATATCACCGGCAAGAAGTTGGAACAAGATAAGTAGAAAGTGATCCTGATCACCACTAAATTCATGAGAGAGGTAAGACTTAACCACACCGAGCCAAGAGTCTTTTGACATTCCACTCGCAATTAATAATGATAATGCGTACTCACCATGTTCTAATGAGTGCGCTAATGCCTGATCTTTCTGACCAACAGAAATCAACGACACAAGATGTCTCTTGTTCAATGTAGTATGTTGTTTGGTCTTCTCTATGTTGAAGTTGTTTGTAGGCTCTTGGTAGTTAATAAATCCTCCCAGACTGAACAGTTCCGAGCTCTTCGAAAGCTTATGCCTTAGTAGCTGTGCCAATAGTAGTTCAAAATCTTCAGATTTCGATGATAAGTTTGCGCTCAAGACGTCGATTCTTTTTTCCAAAAACTTTTTGATCTGTGGTATGTTCTTCTTGGAGGCTGCTGGAAATTCCTTGAGTGTAGCATCCTGAAGCACTGTTTGAACATTGACAATTTTAATGTCATTATTGTAAGTGTTTATCATATAAGCAACCTTAGAACCATTTCCCCAGCTGAACAATGGGTACTGTCTCTTCATTAATAGTTCAGGAGAAATATCATGTGAAACCTGTGATGGTGCTGAAATGTTACCAAGAGGAGGCTGGTGGTAAAGCACTTGTTGTTGAGGTGGTTGAATCTGCTGATGTTGTAATTGTTGTAATTGCTGAAACTGCTGAGGTGGCGACTCAACTAATGTTGGCTGAACCTGATTATATCCTTGTGCTTGATTTCTCAGTTTAACAATACTATTTGGATCATACTGGTTAGCAACCGAGCTAGTTTGCCTTTTATGATTGATTGGTGCATACTTGGTAGTAGCAGGGGTAATGGTATTCTTATTAGGAGATAATAACTGTTGATGCACACCTGGAGCTTGTAAAGTAGGAACAGACGGAGCACCATATGGATTGCTAGGATATTGACTATTCCCCTGAGGACCACTTGGCAGATAGGAGTTCTGTACTGTATGCTCTATTGATGGTTGCGCAGGGACAACAGGTGGAAGTATTGTCTGTTGTGTGGATTGTGCGTATTGTTGCCCAGCAACTGGAATATTTGGCTGGATTTGAGCTGTCTGCTGCAGTAGTTGAGATGGAACAAATTGACTTGATCCCTGGGGATAAGGCAGTGACGAAGGAAGTGCAGCTGGTGTATACCTAGAGCTGACGCTAGGTTGGCGAACTTGTTGGGAAGTCGATACCGGTATAGCACTCCCTACAACAGCAGCAGAAGGTAATGGCTGCTGTAATGCTGGACCTGGCGGTGGGTACATACTCGGGGTGATGGTGTTTCCTTGAAATGCAGCCTGACTAGGTGCATATGGTGAATTCTTTGGAACCATAGGAGGTGGAGCGACAACTGAAGCGATATTAGGTTTATATGATTGAGATTGTGGGTAAGCAACTTGATGTGATATCTGTTGGGGAGGAGCGTATTGATTTGGAGCACCAACTTGAGATGGTGGCTGTTGATTAGGATTAACAGAATGCACAGAATGGGTAGGCTGTAAAGGTTGGGGAGGAGGGGCATATGGATTTGATTTTGGTGGTCCCATCACTGGAGCAGATGGTTGGATCGGTGGTGGTGGTGGGAACTGAGTAGGCAATTGAGAAATAGATGAGGTCCTAGACGATTTGGCATGTCCAACTGGAGGAATGAATGGGGCATCTTCAAAGAATGAAGACTGCTTCTTCTTCAATGTTGGTGTTAAAAACTGCTGAGAAGCTGGTGAAGGTGACTGATTGTTTGGAGTTGGTCTCATTGGTGGAGCCATACTAGTCTGGGACAATGATGGATGAAGTGAACCTGTGGATACAACACGAGCAGGTCTTGAAACGTTTTGAGGCATCAGGAAGGTTGGGAAGTCATAGGCGTCCGACTTCTTCTTTTGTTCATTAAGCTTTTTGATATCCAAATGACTCTGAGTACCTTGAATGGCTGAAGACTTATATGGGTTAAAGCCATTGAATCCAGTCTGCGGCTGTTGAGTGGTTGATCCAGCAGCATATGCAATAGCAGCAGGAGCAGGTTCATATTTTACCGTCTCACCAGCATTATAGAGCTGTGTATGATCTTGAGCTAAATTGGTTTTAGGACCAGCTGGTGCAATTGTGTCGTCTTCCAACAATTCATCGTCTAGAAAGTCATCATCTAAATCTAACATTGAGAATTTATTAACAACAGCTGCCTCAACATTTTGAACCGTAACTTGTGGTTGTATGAGGGAAGCGAAATCCTGAGCCTGATCATCACCGTCAAACAAGAAATCATCATCATTTGAATCCAATGCTGCAAATTTAGCATTTACTGCTTCTGTACGACTAGTGTCTTGATCTATTGTGACATTTGCAATTTCTTCAGTCTTATTCATATCGGTACTAGATACCTGCTGAGAGAGTACAGTGGATTCATTAGCCACAGTAGCGGAGGTTTCAACACGATCAGGAAGTCCATTCTCAACTGCATGTGAGTTGCCGTTAACAGTAGATGTTTGCTGTTGTTGCGACTCGAAACCTGAAGATTCAGTCAGAGGAATAACTGGGGTAGCTTGTATAGATCCATCAGTCTCCGTTTCGTTTGCAGCTTTATCGACTTGAGATTTTACAACTGTAGATGCGCTCTCCCATGGTAATCTCTCATCAGATGCAGCAAATAGAGCATCAATATCATTCTTGTTGGTGTCAGCATCCAAAGTTTGAGGTACCAACAGAGGTGCATCAGTTGGCTCCATAGAGGGCGCAATCACATGGGAAGGTGTTTCCAGAGTATTGTGCAATGTATCAGTGCTGGTCTCAGTATCCCACGGTAGTTTTTCATCGCTAGCAGCAAAGATAGCGTCTAAAGAAGACACTGCTGCTTCATTATGTTCAGCAGCAAAAAGAGCAGTTGCATCTTCCAAAGTCTCTTGTGATTGTGCCATGTAATCAATGCCATTTTGAGTGTCAGAATCTGTAAAGAATTGCTGTGATGGTGAATGTTCTGGTTCAGCAGGAAGTGTCAAATCAGTGGATCTTGAAAGATCAGTATCTTGGTCACCAGCATTGGCCATGTGATCCACAGGTTTAACTTCCTCGACAACTTGCTCAATTACAATATCAGTTTCTCCATCTGTATCTGAGATTGCACTATCAGCAACCAAATCTCCATTTGATGTCAAACCAGAGGCTATTGGGTCGACTGGCGGGTCCTGATCTTGATTTTCAATCTGGACTTGTTGTTGAGAGTCAACAACATCTTGAGGTGGCTGTAATTCTTCATGATCCGAAGGCATTTCATCAGAAACTTCAGTAGAGTTGACAGACAACAATGCCTGTTTCTCCTTCTTCTTCTGCTTCTTCTTCTGATTCTTCTTCTGGTTCTTGTTCATTTTTGAATGACCAACTATGTACTTAACTGTTGATTCGAAGAAATCAAATCATGTTGTTGTATTGTTTTGGTCAAGGCCAATTTCCATCTCGAAAAACGCAGACCGAGAGGGTAATCTTCAAGATTGGCTGAACTTCTACGGCCTCTACAAGTGTTTAGAAAAGCCTTCAAGCCCTTATTCATGACAATACAAGAGATTCAGAGATATGGGTCTACAGGATACTAATCAATTGTAAGTTTTCATGTAATTGTGATGTGTTGGATGTTTGAGCCGAATTTGAGAAACTCTGACACAACGTCAGCTCTGTCTAGATTGATGTATTTGGCACCTTCAAAGGTTAACGACAATGTCAATCGTTTGCCCTCACTCTCCAGCAATTTGGATTTGATGATAGTGTCAGATGATAGAACATTGCTGCTACAGCACAGCTCATCAACTAATATCTTGTTCAATGTCCAGCTTGTAGCGTTATTCAAAAGCCCTTCAACTTCATCGACTTTCATCAAATCTTCACCAACAATCTCAATCATAAGTAACTGAAAGTCTTGAGAAAATGCCCTCTGCTCTTCAAGATTTGTACCATCAAACTGAAGATATCTTATGCTACTCTTGAAATATTTGGCAGTTGAGGCTATCCCAATAACTAGAACAAACCTGGCCAGCCTCCACCGAAATTTTTCGATTTCCAGCAGAGAATTGATGTCTCTGTCATCTAGGAGTTTCAACACTTTTACCAAAAGCTCATCTGGGAGATCAAACACACACATGTTGTGATGTTTCTGCAGGTGAGAAGGTACTAGGAAGACAACGTTAAAACTTCAAATAAACTCGCCATCCTCGCAGTTAACTATAGCATTAATCTTGCTAAAATTACAGATATTTCCTTTTACGGTTTCTCCGCTTTTATGAGAATTATGAGTCTTGAGAGCATATAAGGTACAACATTGAGCATCAATATGAGATTAAAATTAAATGGGTTTATTGGAACACGAAATTATATGTCAACATAAATATATAAAGGGGGCAGTCTCCAAAACAAAGAAAGGAAAAAATTGTAGCTACATATCTAAAATCTTACTAAATCTTGTTGTCACCTCTCTTTTCATCTTTCAAAGCCTTCAACTTAGGAATGACATCGGCTAACAACAACATTTCGTTCTTGTTTTGCAATTCCATAACATCTCTATTTCTGATGTTAACACCTCTAGCTTGTTCTTCATCTTCACCAACAATGAAAATGAAGTTGTACTTTTGCATTTGACCAGTTCTGATCTTCTTTTGTAAAGTGTTACCAGTTAAATCAACATCAGCGTAGAAATCAGCAGCCTTCAATTCAGCCAAGATAGAAGTGGCATAATCAAAGTACTTGACACCAACTGGGACAATAAGAACTTGTCTTGGTGATAACCAGAATGGCCATTTACCAGCGAAATGTTCAGTTAAAATAGCAGTCATTCTTTCAACAGAACCCAAAATGGCTCTGTGGATCATAACAGGTCTTGTAACTTCCTTTTCTTCGGTAGCAAAACCCTTTTCTTTGTGCTCATCCTTGGATTTGTATTCTAATTCGAATCTATTTGGTAATTGGAAATCCAATTGGATGGTGGCACATTGATGCCATCTCTTCAATGCATCTGAAATCATGATATCAATCTTTGGACCGTAGAAGGCACCATCACCTTCATTGATTTCCCAATCACCACCCCATTTCTCTAAGGCAGATTGTAATTTGCTTTCAGCAGCATTCCAGGTTTCGATTTCACCGACATACTTCTCTGGTCTGGTGGATAACTCCATCTTGAATTCAAAACCAAATATACCATAAACAAACTTTAAGAAATCAAAAATGTTTTCAATTTCAACTTCAATTTGATCAGAAGTACAGAAAATATGGGCATCATCTTGTTGGAATCTTCTAACTCTGGTTAAACCAGAAAGAGCACCTGAAAATTCGTTTCTGTGAATGACACCAAAATCAGCAACTCTCCATGGCAGTTCTCTATATGATCTTTCTCTTGATTTAAACATCAAACAATGACCTGGACAGTTCATTGGCTTCAAACCAAACTTTTCCTTTTCAACATCAAATGTGAACATGTTATCTTTATAGTTAGCCCAATGACCAGAGGTTTCCCATAGCTTGGCATTATACATGTTTGGAGTGATAACTTCTTCGTAACCTCTCTTCTTGTATTCACCTCTTAATAAGTCAACTAAAGTGTTATATATTCTGGTACCATGTGGTAACCAGAAACAAGAACCAGGAGACATTTCATTGAAGTAGAACAAATCCTGTTCTCTACCAATCTTTCTATGATCACGACTAGCAGCTTCTTCCAAGAACTTTAGATGCTCATCCATTAATTTCTTATCTGGGAAAGAGACACCGTAAATTCTTTGTAATGAGTCATTTGTGGCATCACCTAAAAAGTAACAAGAAGAGTTCTTCAATAACTTGAAGGCTTTGATACGACCAGTATGTGGAATATGAGGACCAACACATAAATCAATTAATGAACCACATCTATAGACAGTGGTAGAACCTCCATCTGGGACTTTGTTTTGAACAAGGTAAGTTTTATATTTAGAATAGTGAAACATTTTCAATAAGTCTTCCTTTGACATGACTAAACGTTCAAATTTTTGCTTTTGCTTGATAACGTTCTTAGCAACACCTTCTAATTGAGGGAAATCTGCTTGAGAAATAGAAGTTTCACCACCATTGACAGCAAATTCATAGAAGAAACCATCGTTGGTTGGTGGACCCAAACAAATATGAGCACCCATGTTACATTCACATGATTCACCCAAGACATGGGCAGATGAATGCCAGAAGACTCTCTTACCTTCTTCACTTTCGAAGTCAAAGAATTCCAATTTACAATCACCTTCTAACGGTCTTTCTAGATCCCATAAATCACCATTGACCTTTGAGATACATTGTTTTTCCAAAAATGATTTACCAATGGCTTGTGCAATTTCAAATGGTGTAGTTTCCCACTTGACACCTTCTTTGATGGCACCATCCTTCAAGGTAACTTTGATTGGTTCTCTCTTTTCTGAGGCAACTTTGGCATCATATTCAGCCTTTAATTTGTCAAATAACTCAAGACGCTCTTGGATAAATTCAGGTTGAGGATCCAAATAAAGTTGTGATGTGATGGCACCAGAGGCAACTTTCTTACCTCCCTTCTTCTTTTCCTTCTTTTCAGCAACAGGAGGGACAACTGCAGCAGGAGAAACTGCGTCTTCAATCTTCAAGTCCTTGACTTGTTCAGTAACTTGTTCAGCCATTGTAAATGTTCTGATACTTGAGAGCTCAGCAGAAGATACTGATGTGTTTCTTCAAAAATTTCGACGATTTTTTTTTTCGTTAGTGGATAAAAGTGGTGTTGGGATGTTCTTAATTTAAAATGCGTCTTTTTAGCAAATTAGTTGACTTTTAGTGATAAATGAGGAGACAAAACAGGCTGGAAGATATGAATAATTGCTATAGGTTATAAGCATAGAGCTGTAAAACTCACTAGTAAAGTCTCTAGCTTGTAAGCATCATGATTCACAGTTTATCGAGACCAATAGTTTATTGGTGTCCGGGTTCTGCCATAAAAATTCAAATGTCATTTTTGACGGGTCACTAGACTCCACAAATTCACACCTACTTGACATATATTCAAAGATACACCAAACAGCAACGAAGGCAAAGCAAATTAAAGTAACCATGGATTTATCACCAGCCTATATCGAGATCTTGAGATCAATCAGAAATGGTACTGTCTATGGGTCCCGGTTGAGATTTGCACATTCTCTCGTTATACAGTTATTATTCAAGCATACCCCTCTGAAAAAGAGATTGATCACTGTCATCAAAATGACAAAGGATCATGGGTTGATCTTAGGTTCATTTGCCCTGGTTTTCAAGTCAACAGTTGTTCTGCTAAGATACTTAGAATCTGTCTCCCAGTTTAAGGTTCCTCCAAAAGGAAGCAACTATAAGGAAGCGCTGGCTGGGTTTATTGCTGGTGTCTCTGTATTCGGCAATGACACCATGTTTAACCATTCAATTACTCAACAGATCACATTGTATCTTACTGCCAGAGTTATTCTAGCCCTAGCTCAGAGACTTGGTCGTGATTCATCGTATTTATTGAGACATTATGGGAATTTGAAGTCTGTTCATGCGAAGAAGGTCAAAAACATCAGTTGGATTATTTGGTGTGGTTTATCGTGGGCGATTGCAATGTCATTGCATTATGAGAACTCCAACAATTTGCAAAGAAGCTTGGAGTACAGTTTGAAATATATCTACGATGATCATGTCAAGCCTGGTATGACTACCATCAAAGACGTCTTGTTCACATCTTAGCTAGCGCTGTTCCAATCTAATAATTTGTTAATTATCGATCATCTTGAAGGAGAGAGTGTTTGCCGCAGAGAGAATCAGCACTTCGACGTCTAAGGATTTGCGATAAGCTGCTAGCGATCGTATCTTTGAGTACACTTATAAATTTTCTAATAGTCATTGACTTTGGGCATATATATCTGTTTGTTTTGTTTGTTTAGCTGTTTAGTGTTTCTAATTTCAATTTCTAATAAATATGTACAAATGATTTTTATTGGCGAGGATTGTTGTTAGATAATGCTGTTACTTTTACGCGATCCTACTGTAGAGGCGCTATGCTTATAAGAGGTGTTATGATAAAATATACACTTATTAAAACATCAAGATGAGTTGTCCAATTCCCTTTGCAATTCCCTTTCCAAATCTTGTTTTTCCTGTTGTCCTCTTTCCAAATCCACGAACGAGAGAACAATGATACCTAATATCAACAATACAAATAATCCCCAAAAACAATACCTTATCTCATTCCAAGTATCAATAATCAAACCCATCACAAATGGACCAAGAATACTAGATCCTTTATCGGTGATCATCATCAAGCTAAAAAACATTGATTCTTGTCCCTTGGGTATAAGGAGAGAAAAGACTGATCTACCCAGCGCAGCAATAGATCCTAAAGAGATCCCATATACCGATGCCAGAACAAACATTTCAAAGGGTTTTCTCAACACTTCCGAAATAAAGATGGACAGAACTCCGTATAATGGGATCAACGAGGTGAATAAAATGATCAATATCAGAATAAACTTTGGGGTCAAATTGAAATATCTTTGTATTCTTGGAGTAACCACCGAACCAAAAATTGCAAATAAAACAGTTAACATTCCAATAATGACCAATTGTGGAGTCTTCATCATCAATTGTGTCTTGGCAAATAATATGGCTGTTGAATTAATAGTTGTTAATGAATCAGAAATCACAAACCATGCTAATAGATAGATCAAAACGTCTTGTAATTTCTTAGCTTGCTTCATGGTATGAAATAACTGGACCCATCCATAGGAGATGTATTTCCAAATCAAATAAAACAGTCTTTTGAATCCGTTATCTAGATATTTTTCTGCTATTGGAAGATCAATAGATGGCCTAGATTTCAAAAGCTTGAAAAGAGGTAATTGGAAGACAGTCCACCAACAACCAACAAAAAATATTGCCCATCTTTTTGATTCTGTTGTAGAACCTGTTTTAATCACAATGACCATGGATAGCGCTTGTACTAATAGTGCTGAAATATAACCACATGCTGCACCATATCCACTGATTGTACTATTCAGGTTTCCCCTTTTGAGAAGTCTGTCATCGGTATTCTCGTCACTTTGAGTGCTCTGCGCCTGAGCAGCCCCAGCTATCACACCATTATCTTGATTGTTTGCATCAACAACTGGTTCATCGACAAATTCATCAAAATCCTCTTGATCTCTTATTTCCTTCATATTTGAGACTAGAATTGGAAGATATGCATTCCCACAAACATTAACAACACCAAAACAAGCATTACTCAATATAACCAACAATAGGACAATATGCAATTCATGAAAGAAGTAAAACAAACATGTAATCAACCCACCAATAACCCCAGTGATTGATATTATCCATTTTTTATGATTGCCTCGATCACTAAGTCCTGAAATTGAAATGACGGATAGTAGTTGAAAAAAAACAGAGATGGAAACGGTGTATAGAGGCAATGATGAGGTATCAATCTTGTGACCTAAGATTGGTAAATAGCATTTTAAGGAGGATGTATCTATTGTTGATGATAATGTGCTGTTAGATGTAGCTAAATCAATGATTGGTGGAATACAGGGAGTGTTGTCATCTAGTCTGAATCCATTTTCCCTGGCTAATTGCTCGAGATATATAGGGATATAAGTGGCAATCACCGTAATAATAAATGGCTCAGCAGCAAACGCATATAGATACCACCCAGCTAACTCTCTGTGTGTTGTATAGTCTGGTGCTTTTTTGACATCCATTGTATTGTTATCAGTAGTACTACTTCTTGGTAAGAGACGCTGCTGTTCGTTATCCCCTGGCTCTTGGTTGTCAGCCGTATATGATGAGGAGCCAACCATGTCTGAAGAAATCTCTCTTTTATAGCTGTTTAATCTCTCAACAGTCTGAGAGCAGCACACTGTTTCTGTTTGATTGATAACTTCCTTTCTCGATTTCTCGATAATCAGCACATGGCGGTGGTGTCTGGATGGTGGGAGCTTCCTTTTTTTTTTTTTTTCCTCGTCGAAATTTTCTGGAAAGGAGTTTCTAGTAGATGATTGGCTCTGTTTACCTATTCAGAAGTACACATAACAATGACCAAGAGAAGTTTCTATGAAGACGACGCACACGTCACTCCTTTACCAGGAACTGTGATAACAGCTTCCACTGCTGAGATTGAAGCATTGGGTCCAAATAAGCTTATAAATGGAGCCTCTGTGAGATCTCCAACAATCTTAGAATCAAATCTTTCAAAAGCTAGAAGCTCAATCAATGCTACATATGATTCATTTGTAAACTATATCAACGTATACAGCTCTAAATACTATGCCAAGGAAAAGAAGTTCACAGATGCAGTTTCCAATTTGCACAACAAGAGAGAAGAGCTACTCCCAGCTTTCATATACATAACAGTGGCTGGATTGACAGGATCAATTCTAACAAGACGTTCAAATCTATTCTTCAAGACAGTTGTTCCTGTATCATTAGGTTTATTAACCTTTAAGCTTACTTTGCCATCAACTTTTTCCAACACATCTAATTTGGCTTACGAATTGGAACAAAAGAATCTTCCAGCATTTGTTCAAAAACAAGAATCAGTTGCTAAAGATTTATCAGAATTAGCCAAATCAACTGAATCTAAAACCAAAGATGTTGAAAATTTCCTCACAAACACAATCACAGATTCCAAGAAAGCTATTGTTAATGTTACCGGGTTGAATCTAGATGCCGAAGTCAGCAAAAAGAACAATTAAGATTGAGAATCTGAAGATAGAAGAAGACAAATGCAAAAGCGAGAAGGGAGAAGGAGCAGAGAGAAGTTGGCAAATTATATCAGCAAAATTTATGAAATAACTCACACTCAGTTGGAAACGACACTAGACGTTATGTATAGCTACAATCAGCACTGCTAGAAATAGATATACAGCTAGTGATTGATTAAAGCCGATGTAGAACATGCGATTATCATCATCGTGATAGAGCTGCTTTGCAATCAGCTAAGTGTGTTGATTTGATTTGATCAATGTTAATTTTGAGTCATGACTATATCAAGGAGTTTGTTCCTAAACAGGAAATTATCACAGACGGTGACACAAAACCAAAAAAATTAGAAGAGAGTTTGGAACAAAAATTGTTACACATACCTGGCAGCAGGTCCTTTGCCATGCCCTTCCCAGAACGTTGGAAGCCCATATTGTTAGCCATCTTCACAGTGATTAGGTTTTATCCTCTCGCCACCCATCGCATTGGTAATCATGAATGCTAACCAGGTATTTACTCCAAGCGAGATCTCAAGCAGAGGTAGCGATATTGAGAACTTGGCCAGTCAGACCCAAAATCTATGCTTGGATTCAGATTTGAACTCAAATGCTGGTCCCTCAACTGCAAACACATATTTGTATGGAGATAACAACAACATCAACGGAGGATTGATTACAAGACCAGTGACCAATTCAAGATATTCTGATTTGTTATACAACAACACTGGAACAAGTACATGCGTATCAGGTTATTTCTCAATACTAGAGAGATTGAATGGAAATGCACAAGCCACATCTGCAACTATCAATCAAAGAATCAGCAAAATCATCAAATTGCAAAACAAAACCATCAAGCAACAACAGGAATTGATTAAGGATATCAACTCATGGTGTAATATTTTGCCTAATAACGATTGTAAGAAGTTATTATATCATTTCATTAAGATTGTTGAACTGGAATTGGATTTAAATGATCAATTTATCAAAAAGGAAGAGTACATCAATAATCAGTTATCTAACGTTAATAAAAGGGAAAAGAGGGTGAACGAGTTGACTTTGAAACGAAACAAAACTTTAGTTAGATTGAGAGATGATGAGAATAAGATGGGTGATAGCCCAAGAACTGCATTGACAAAAGAAAACCTTGAAGAAATTGAATCATCAGTTGAAGTTGTTGAGGAACATTTGATTAGAAGTATCAATATTGGGTTGAAGAATTCGTTTGTGGAATATGCTTTGACTCTTCGAAATGCTGGTCTGAGATACAATGAATCCTCCAAATACTTTCTTGATAACTATGAATTCTCTGGAGTTTCAAACTCACAAAATTTACAAAGATTGATCTTACAAAACAAACTCAAGAATAGTAACAATACAGCTATGACAAGGCAACAATCCCTAAGCTTCCGCCCAACATCCATGTCAGGTTACCTAGACCCAAAGTACGCTGTTCCATCTCCAAATGATATTGGAGGATATGTTGATAGAAGATATATAATGGAAGGAATTGCAAACAATCCAAGTAATGGTGGCAATAATGGTGATGGTAATGCCGGATTAGAGCAGCAAGAGACTTTACCTGATCCAGGAGAAGTAAGACCTATGGAATGGGGTAACAGGTTTGGCGCTGAATCGAAATTGAAGAGCAAAGGCCAGAGAAATAACAGCAAGAATCCTGGAGCATCAAACCATCATAACACTGTCTTCTCAAATCCATATTACCATCCTCATAAATCAAATCCGCCACCTACTTCAAATTCTGTTGTACAAAATATTCCTGGGAATGAGAATAATCTTAACAACATCAATGATGACCTGGATAATTATGAGAGTGCGTTTATAACTACACATTATGCTACACCTGCAGTGGTAAATTTAAGACCCGAATCAACAGGGAATGGTGGCCAGGAGTGGTCTTAGGATCAACTTGTTTCAAGTATATTTATACTTCAAGATTCACTGCTTGGACTACATAGTTAATTACTTGATGTTTTCATATTTGATTTTCTTATAACTAAAGGATATGTTGAAGTAAAATACTAGTCAGTTCGAATTGTAAGCAGACGATTAAACAAATTATTTTGTAATAACTAATGATTCATGTTGATCAGCATCAAATGGTTCACATTGTTGAAAAGAATTTTTTGCTAAGCTCATAACTTGAAATCATAATGGCACATGATGGTGCAATTTTCAATATTCTTGGAGCTATACCGACATACAACGAACCAAATCCTTCATTTTTAATAATAGTTACCATGAACTTGAACATTGAGTCCTTTTTAGTTACATCAACCAACGAATTATGTACAGTTTTAGTATTGGTTGATGAGCTACCAGCTAAGGATGGAGCACTATCATAACTGATCTGTGCCCTAGTCTTCCCAACATCAAATGGGTTTGTAAATAAAGCAGCAATGGTTCCAGATAATGACCCACTTATAAAGGATGTGATCAATAACCTTGTTTCATCTGTTGATTGTGAGGTTTTGGATGTTGAAGATGAGGAAAAGATTGATGAAAATGAAGCAGAAGAGTTCAAACTGGATTTGAAAAATTCGTAAGAAGCCCAATAGATACCACTAAATGGAACATCTCTCCAAAGTGTCATTTGTAGCCCCTTAAAGAGAACTTTATATCCTTTTGTCTGAAATTCTTTAAGTGTGCTGCTAAACAAATTTTTCACAACCACCTCTGTAGAAGACCTCGTATCTGTTGGGATTGATTGAAGTCTTGTCTTCAATAGTTCAATTGGTGCCACTGCAGTTGCAGCCAACATTCTGGCTAATGAACCACAAAGCAAAGGATTTATTATTGGTGAACTGTTCCTTATTGGTGATTTGTCTCTTAAATATTCATAACCAGTGAAGTATACGATGTTGGAAGGGATTGCCATCAACAGTGTTAATGAAAGACCTCTCCAAAGAGTACAAGGACCTTCTGTCTTATAGATCTTGGCAAAAGCACTGAATGTACCATTCATTTTTCCATCAGTGACACAAGTTGTTTTGATACAACTTGAAGCGGACTGAGCTTCCCAGAAAACCTGTTGTTTCTTACAGCAAGCACCACTGGATCCTTTAGCTGTTGGATTCAATAGCTCTTGCTGTTGTAATCTTACCCTCACGACATCCAACGGCGTTACTATCAACGAAGTGAGGAAGGAACCAGAACAAGCACTGATCATTCTATGAGTCAAAGATATGGTAGGTGTGTTCTCTTGCTCTATTATTACTTTGCCTTGTGGAAAGATATCCAAGTCTCTCTCTTCCTCTATGGCACCAGCCATCTCAGAAGACATGGACATTTTGGGGTGTTTGTCTTATATGATCTCTTTTGTTCCTGGTAATGAGTCTTACTTTCAATGTTAAGTCTTGAAGTGTAACGAGATCTTGGTGATTCAGGGGGTAAGGATGAAGGCGTCTGATCTTTGAGGCAGGTAATGTGGATATATTAGCAGGTGGTGAACAGGTATCTCCTCTTCTCTATAGACTGGTATGCCAGTGGTTTGGTGGTTTGATGGCGATCTGGTACTACTATTGTTACAGGTTTTGTTCAAATCAATTTGATGTTGGAATTTTTTTAATTTAGGCGACAAAGACTGGGAGCGAAGTTTAGACGTTTAGACTGAGCCCTGTGAATTTGTGGAGTTACAGACATAAACTTGGAATGTTTATGGGTTGCTCAGATGTGATATTTACTATTGGAATTATAACAAAATAGAAAAACATTATATCATAGCAAAGAACCGTTCGAGATCAAGCTCAAGATCTTGGACAGTCTCTTTCGCTGAACAAATCCTTCTTGGTTCAGCTCCACCAATGTAGTTAACGCAACAGAAGCCAATATAACATCCAGTTTCCTCAAGATACTGAATCTAGAAGATTTACGTCTCCAAAACTGAAGAGCAGTGATTCTAGAGATATATAGTATCAAGGGCTTGTATATCGAATCTCTATATCCATAAAACCATAGCCCACTGATAAAGCCAATCAAACGATACATAGTTCTTCCTCTGATAATGCCAAAAGGAGATAACATGTGTACAGTCACGACTGCCATGATAGAACTCAATGATAGCTTAAAAGTGGATATGAAAATAGATTTCAGACTGCTGCGCCATTTAATATCTCCATTAATATAGCTATTAAGGTGGTAAATGATATCTTTAGCAGAAATGATTGGCATTAAGATGAGTAAAAGTTTCACAAACTTCTTGAGTACAAATTTTGATAGAGTCTGCGAATCACTTTTTAACATGAAATCCAGGACTCTTCTTGTTGAACTTGGTAAAGAGCTAGGATGAACCTTGAATGAATGATATAGTTCAGATAAACACATTGGAACCAATAACCATGGCGTTATAACTGGATAATTGTTTAATATCTTGGGATATCTGGCAGAAAGAGCTTCTAAAGCGTAATTTATGCTGTAAACCGATAGCGTATCACGAGACATGTTCTGAGGATATATAGACAATGAAGCTAACGATGTCAAAAATGTAGGTAAAATCTTTTGAAGTCTCTTCTGATCTCTGATTTTGTAATACTTGCCATAATGATTCAGTAGATTAGATCTCTTAATGTAATCACTAACTATGGGGATGGATGAAAAAAGAAGTGATAATGAAAATGCAGTTCTTTTGATGCTGATGGAAAGCTGTACAGGGCCCTTCTGGTTCCCTTGCAATATTGTTATGGCTCTTCTTAAAGTGGAAGCTGTGGAAATGAGTGAGTAGAATGTCAACAAGGAGAATATAAAGTTTCTTGAAGCCTTAGAAAGCACTCTTGAAAAATGACTGCTGCTCAATTGATTACTCTGTAGATCATTGATTAGTAGTTGAAATGTTTCAATGATGTTGATTCTTTGATCTTCATTGTTTATCTTGAGCTTTGTTAGCAATTTTGGTAGTTTCAATCTGATCTTTTCCAATAAATTAGGGTCAATGATGAACTGGCTAACATAAAGTATTCTATTGTAAGTGGTCGTGAGTCTATCTAAATCAGAAGGCAAATCAGATGTCATTATGTTAGTGAATACAGAATAAGGATTGACGTTTGTAATAGGATCTCATATTATGTTTCTGGGATAGTAATCAGAAGATAATTATATAATTTTTGAATCGCGCTCGCTCAAAATTAATTATTTTAATCACGTTCAACAAATAACAACGATAAAAGGTTAAAGTATTGAGCTGGTAGTATTATATATGAGTGTATTGAGTGCAGTACAACAAGAATATAAGGAGGTCTACGAAATTTATACCTTGATATAATTAGCAAAAAGTAAAGCGACCTCGGTGAGGATTGAACTCACGATCTTGCGATTAACAGTCGCACGCCTTAACCAGCTTGGCCACGAAGTCATTTCAATAAAATTTTTAAAACGTTAAAACACTACACTCTGCTCACGGTGGTGTACGGATGTTTTGCATTGGGGTGGCGTTTTAGCAATAACTTTTAATTTGCAGTTCGTTCAGTCACCCAGCACTCCTGTTCACTTGGATCCAAAAGTAATGTGAATATGATGGTAGTCATGGCCAATTTCTTGACTTCACATCAAACAGTAGCTCTGCTAAGCGCAAAATTCTCGAAGCATTGCAGTTTGTCAAAACCTCAAATTAGTGTGAACGACTTTTTGCAGAAATTGAAACAAAAAGACTTCGAATATTAAAAAAAAATTAGTAGTAGGGACTTTTGTATGATTCTCTCATTTGAATCATATCGTCTAGCGTATTATATTAATTCTTTCAAATTATATATAAATACGCTGCAATAAAGATACATTGTTTACTCAAAAGATCTTTTGCTTTTCTGAAAAATTGTTGTTGGCTTCTACCTTGAAAAGTATTAAGAATCATAGCTTATTTTACTCAACCTCCCGTTCAACGCTTCATCAATCGCCAACATCAAAATCACTTGAGCAATCCAAAAGTACTAAAGGCACGTCCAAGAAGAGTACTATACAAGACATAAGCAAGAAGTCTAAAGCTAAATCAAATACTCAAATCTCAGGGAGTATTAACGATAAAAGTGGAGCTTCTAATATTACCAAAACTGTCTCATCACCTATCATAAATCAAGACATGGCATACAGAGGAAATTCTGGAAACAGAAGAGGTGGGAATCAGAAATCATATCATAATCAAGCACAAAATCAAAATCAAAACCAAAACCAGAATCAAAACCAGAATCAAAACCAGAATCAAAACCAGAATCAAAACCAGAATCAAAATCAAAGCATTGGTCAAAATCAACAACATCGTCCACCAGTTGTACATACTTCTGGCTTTTTAAGGGTGATTCGACAACCAAGTTTGAGTGACATTATACCAGGTCTTGAACCAGTTGTTAATAATACGTTACTGAATGCGATTGCTGATTCTAGAGATTATAACACTGCAGTTTATTTGACTAATTTGAATTCCAAAAGAAGATCACATCCTGTATTGGCTGATGATAACAAGTTTCAAAGACTTTCTGATGCAATGCATACTGTTAATTCTATGAAGAAGAAATTATTTTGTATTGATATGGAATTTTTTGAATTTAATCAAAATGCTGTTACAGAAATTGGTATTTCAATTTATGATCCTCAATTTTCATATGATTCTATTGTTCCTAACTTTATAAACATTCATATCATTATTTCAGATTTTCATCATATGAGGAATGGGTCATTTGTTCCAGATCATAAGGATCATTATCTTTGTGGACCATCAATATTATTATCCCTTGAGGAAACAACTAAATTTTTGAAGACTTTAGTGAATCATTACTTTTATAAGAATTTGGGAAGTGATGGGAAACCATCTACTTTGTTTGTTGGACATGAAGTTAAAGGTGACTTAGCTAAATTGAGAAAGTTGGGTGTTGAGTATCCAGAGAATTTACCTGTTTTAGACACAAAGGCTATTTATGAATGTTCTTCAAATTTTCAAAAGGCTCAACAACTGGGAGCTATTATCAGAAGATTAGATATAGCTCATAGTCATCTTCATAATGCAGGGAATGATGCTTATTTCACATTGCTTTTATTACTAAAACTAACTGATCCAAAGACGAGAAGTATATATGGTTTGGATGACTATGATATTTCTTCAAAGTACTTTGAATCGTTTGACAGTAAGTCTGAACAGGCAAAGAGAATAACACTAAGTGCACCAAAGCCTAAACGTTTGAATAAAGCATCAAAGTATTTCAATTTCCAGCCTCCTGTTTCGTTCTATGATTACAAGTCGGCCTTGGATCATGTATACAAGCCATTGAAGCATTGAAGTGTATTTCTGCTGCCAACAAGATCACATTTAATATATAGCAGATTACATATATATAATCTTCTAACCACTTATACGTCTACTTTGACACGTAAGCTTTCAATCACAAGATCGTGTCAAGTGCTGTAGCCTGTAGCCTGTCGCTGCCGGAAAAACTGTTGATCCGGGCCCTCCTGCAAATTGAAATAAAAAAGTCTGGGGCATCACCTCATGCTGGATTATCTACACTGGCCATGAGAGCTGTTGGTGTGGACAGAGTTGATGTCCATCTGGAGGTACTGTATATTGTAGCTGTAGACCACCTTGTACACGGGGTAGGATCAGAAAATATGATGGCTGTTCTGGAACGCAGATCAGTGGTGAATATTGTTGTCCTTCTCGTTGAGTTTTAGAGGCGAGTTTGAGCACTGAAAACAGAAAAACAGAAAGACAGAACTGAGTGAATGACGGGGTTCACAGCGAGAAGATCGGGTAGATCGACAATGTGGGGAGCAGTGCTACAGCACACTGGGTATTCTCTAAGAACAACAGCCCCTGTGTCATGTCCAGGATCTGCCTGTTGCCGATGCAGTGTTCTTGTTCGGTTTCGTTGAGAAGAAATTCCTTTATTTTTTGTGCAAAAAAATTAATATAAATAAACCGTTCAAGGCCCACTTTCCCAACTTTCAACAACCAATAACCTTTTGCAAAAGACATTTCTGGATTAAGCGAAAGTTATACTATTTCAAAACAAAATACCAAAAGCCATGACTCTCAACGAAGAAACTAAGGCCCTCCCAACTGCCTTGGGGAACGCTGTCCTTAAGATTGTGGAGCAATTCCACTTGTCTGATGATGATATCTGTAGATTGACCCATCACTTCATTGCACAAATGGAAGCTGGTTTATCTCATTCCTCAGCTGGTAAGGGTCTACCAATGATCCCAACATACGTTACTCATGTTCCAAATGGTTTTGAAGACGGGGTTTATCTTGCTGCTGATTTGGGTGGTACTAATTTCAGAGTTTGCTCTGTTGACTTGAATGCTGGTCCATCTCAATTCAAATTAGAACAACAAAAGACAAGAATCCCAGATGATTTGTTGGATGCCACCACCTCTGGTGAACTATTTGGTTATTTAGCAAAAATGATTAAAAGATTTGTTGATCGTTACCATGATTCTTCAAGTCCAATGAATTTGGGTTTCACCTTTAGTTATCCAGTTAATCAAACATCAATTGACTCAGGAACATTGATCAGATGGACAAAAGGTTTCACCATTGAAGATGTTGTTGGTAAAGATGTTGTTGAATTATTACAAAATGAATTAGATGCCTTAAAAGTTCCTGTCAAGGTTGTTGCTCTTGCCAATGATACCGTTGGTACTCTTTTAACTCATGCATACACTGCTGCTTCTCAACCAAATGGTAGACAAGGTGAAACAGTCATTGGTGCCATCTTTGGTACTGGTACTAACGGTGCTTATTTGGAACCATTGGATAACATCAAAAAATTACCTAAAGATTATGTTGATTCATTGAAGAAACAAGGCGCCACACATATGGTTATCAACACCGAATGGGGTTCATTTGATAATGCCTTGGAAGAATTACCAGTCACTAAATATGACACTGAGATTGATAGAGTTTCTACAAATCCAGGTTATCATATGTTTGAAAAGAGAGTTTCTGGTTTATATTTAGGTGAAATCCTGAGACAAGTCTTGATTGATTTACATGCTGCTGGTTTGGCTCTTACTAGATATCCAACTTATGAAAGTTTACCTCATAGATTAAGAACACCTTTTGAATTAGACTCTGAAAGATTAAGTCTTATTGAAATTGATGATTCATCTGATTTAAGAGAAACTGGTTTATCATTAGAACATGGTTTAAGATTACCAACTGAAGTTGCAGAAAGAAAGGCCATCCAAATCATTGTCAGAGCTATTTCTGAAAGAGCTGCTTTCTTGGCTGCTGTTCCATTAGCTGCCATCTTGATGAAGACAAAAACATTGGAAGGCTATTATAAGGAAGTTGAAATTGGTGTTGATGGTTCAGTTGTCGAGCATTACCCAGGTTTCAAGTCCAAAATTAGAGAAGGTCTTTCCAAGAGTCCAATTGGACCAGCCGGTGAAAGAAACGTCCATATCGTCATTGCTAAGGATGGTTCAGGAGTTGGTGCTGCGCTGTGTGCTGCTTCCACATTGAAGGCTTCCAGTGCGGTTTAGTTATACGTTTTCCCCCTTATTATAATTGACACTACTAGACGTTTACGATACTTTTTTCTTTTTTCAATAGTCATTTGAGTCTCTTTTCATGAGACATGTTTATGTTGTTGTGTTATTATAAATTACATTATATGAGTTTACATCATGAACCCTCTAGTCTCTTGTAGTATGCTGCTTTTGCTGTAACCACTTTATATTTATGTGTACCGATTATACATTTTCGTTTCCCGATTAGGAAGTCAAGGATTCAACTTTACAGCTTTTTGAAACTGAAATATTATTGCAAACCCTTTATACCTCCGCAACCATTGAAACACAGTAAGGTAGACCTGTTAGGACTGCTTAACACTGTCTTTCACTATGAATAACTTGCATCGTAATACCGAAGGCCTGAATAACATACAAGCTGATGAATTGACAAGGCTCATAATCCAATCATTGGAAGATTTAGGATTTCCTAACTCAGCAAAGCTTTTGAAGGAAGAAAGTAAACTTGAGTTGGACTCACCTATAATCAACAAGTTGATCATCGGCATCAGAGATGGGGATTTTTCTCAGGCAATTTTGATCATTCCTCATTTGAATCTCATTTCAAAAGACCCTAGCATCATCAACAAGTTAAATTTCTATATAAAGAGGGAGGAATACTTGGAGTTACTCTATGTGTCAAAAAACCAACAAAAAGCTCTACAATTGTTGAGATCTGATATAGCTGATTTATGTGAATCTGATCCATCATCAATTAGATCATTGACTTCATTGCTCATGGACTCAAACTCAGAAATTTTACAAAAGCAAAACGGTTGGTTTGGGTCCAGTGACGAATCTAGAAATCAACTCTTGATCAAATTATCAGAATATATCAATCCAACTGAGATGATACCAAAGCACAGGCTTTTGAAACTGATTGATCAGGCGTTGAATTATCAGAAGTCAATGAGTCTTTTTCAATTCTCTGATGATACTCATGTTTCATTATATGAGGATGTTAAAGCTGATAAAACATTGTTTCCGGATACATGCCATAGAATACTGGACCAACATGAGGACGAAGTATGGTTTGTTACATTCTCTAACGATGGGACTAAGCTAGCCAGCTGCTCTTCTGATCGCCAAGTCATTGTTTATGATGTTACCAATGATTTTCAGATTTTATTCAGACTGAACACTCATGAAAAGGCAGTCATGTATGCCTCGTTCAGTCCAGACGACACAAAGCTAGTCACATGTTCTATCGAATCCAGAGCGAGAATATGGGATATGTCAGACGGAAAACTCTTGAAGACATTGGCCATGGTTGATCCAGATTCTGGATGCGAAGGCAGAATTTGGTGTGGAGCCTGGTTACCTGTTGACTCAAGATACGAGAATAACGAGTTACTAGTGCTGGGTTCACCTGACAAAGAAATTTGCATATTTGACTGTGGGGACGATTTTAAAAGGCTGCATAACATCAAAGGACCGATTGTCAATGATTTGAAGATATCAGGTAGAAAGCTAATCATTGCAACATATGAAAAAAATCTTGAAGTCTGGGACTTGGATACCAAAGAGTTTATCAGAACAATTCCAGTTGGTCAAAGGGTTACCAGTATCGTTATGTCTTCTAGAAAGCCCAACACTTGTTTGATCAGTGTCAGCCCAAATGAACTGCAAATTTGGGACTGGGAAAGAGGTATATTACTCAGTAAGTATATTGGTCCAAAGTTGGATAAATACATTATTAGGTCCTGTTTTGGTTATAACGAAGAGCTGGTCTGCTCAGGAAGTGAAGATGGGAGGGTTTTTATATGGAACAAAGAGTTTGGTGCGTTGCTTGCTGTTATTGATGGGCATGGTAACAATGCAAATTGTGTTTGCTGGAACCCAAAGGTGAAGACCATGTTTGCGAGTAGCAGTGATGATCGTACAATCAAGATTTGGGGGCCAAAAATTGATACACTTTCTTATGGGAACGACAAACTGAATAACGGCGTCAATGGTGTTAATGGTAATGGTAAATAAAGCCGCTCATTTTGGGTACTAATGTTGCAGGCATCGGATATATATAAATCTTGCTTTTTGCTCTTTTGCTGTAACTAATTTCGTCTTTTGTTGACTACAGACAATAGTAAAGTTATTTTTGATCATGATATTTGGGTTTATACACCAATCTTATTTCAGATCATAGATAGTTGATCTTGTTGGTCTCGTGAAACTTAGTAACGTCAGTAATCATGGCAGTCGAAGGACCGCTAAATTGGTTGATGGATGGTTTGGTGTTTGATGCTTCATTGTAGCGTTTCAATCCCTCAAAAACTTGTTTGACAACCTCTTTCAATACAACCGTACATAGCCTTAAACTCTCACCTTGCCCTATGAAGTACTTGAAGAGCTCCTTGACTAACGACATCGGGTTTCCTTTGGTGCTATCCACAATTTCTGTCAACTTTTCAGAGGATATCTTTAATCCATTCATTTTCAAGAATGCTTCCAGTTGCAATTTAATCATTTGTTGTTGGACTTCTCCTGTTGATAATTGTGTTTGTAACATGATTGATATTTGGGCTCGTTTGCTCGACTTGTATGAAATATAAGTGTCAAAAAAATCGAGGAACTTAGCTTTTGATAAATCTGGTATCTCGTAATCTGATCTTGCAGTATAACTTTTAGTGAAGATTTGATCTTTGATTAACCTATGCTGTTTCATTGTAGAGCTGGACCCACTATTAGAGCTACCGCAGCTTGATGCCATGTTAGAGGTTAAACTCTCTGGATTATTACTATTGTCCAAAGTTTGTTTGAAATCTTTGGTGAATGGAACCACAAACTGGTTATTGAACTCAACATCACTCATTGAAGTGAGATCATTGCGCCATTCCGTTAAGTATTCAGAAATCTTACTGCTCAAGTATTCTGGTGAGAACGTTGCACTCATAACAGTGATATGCAAACCAACGGTGCTTCTCAATAATCTTGTACCGCCTAATACAACATAACCCAGTTGCTTTTTGGTTCTCAAGTCTGGGACCAACGTCAAAGATAAAGCAAAGGCCAGAAACCTAGTCATCGCAAGAATAAATTGGTCATCTCTTGAACCTGTTTGAATAAAATATTGAATAGCATTCATCAAATCTCCCTTATGGCATGGTCTTTTGTAAATATAGCTTGAGCCCTCGTTAATGAGCACAGTACTTGGTTCTGTTGGGGGATTGATGATAGAAGAAGTATCAAGATGACCTGTAAATCGATTGATCGCATCACTGAAAGATTCTCCTGAGCTGATATCACCTTGTACAAACAGTCTCAAATACTTGGATTCATTAGCAAATGATTTTAAGAACTCATTGAAAGATTCAGGATCAATGTCATCCAAAGAATCTAAACGATCCTCAAGACTCCATATATTTTCTTCCATGGTAACCAAAAGCCCTAGACTAGCAAGAACAACAGCACCGGATTGACTTAGATCACTATATTTCATTCTGACAGATACTCTGCTCTTTCTAAACTCATCGTTGGTGAATGATGATGGATCCACAGTGAGTTTTTTTATGCTGTCAATCAAAATATTCAACAACGATAATAAACCCTCAGAAAACCCACTTATTGTGAATCCAATTCTGGAATCACCTTTAAAAGATGCAAATATCTCCCATGAGTAGTCCAATAATTCAGCAGGGTAAAAACTCTTTGATATTCTCAGTTTCAATAATTGTGCCAGAATTTCAAAATTCATAGTGTTTTCTGGACTAGAGTTCATTGTTGCTGAAATTATGTCAAAAGAAACTATTGCCTTCGATTTGAATCCAAGTGATGATTCGGTTCTTACCCAAATTTCAGCGTTAGGAGTCTTTGAAACCAACTGAGCCTTTGTTTCGGCCCATGAATTCTTAGTGTTGTAAGATAAGGTTGACTGAGCAGATTTCGAGGAAGAATCCCTCAATACTGCTTTCAGATGACTCAATGTCAACCCTTGAGGTATGAATGGGTTATTTGGAACCATCTGGAATGCGTAAGTGGCTGATTGATCTTCGATTATATCAGCATTGAACTTAGAAACTTTATAATTGAAGTTGAAGTATGGTTCAGTAACAAATTTCTCTGCAGTACAAATCAATGAGGAAATAGATTCTATGGACTCTGAATTTCCAAGGTAAATGAGCCTCAAGTTAGATATGGTAAAGAACCTATTAACAAACTCTTTGAATTTCTTACCATTTTGGATCCATATTTCTCTATTTTCTGAGAAACCTTGAGAACAGTCATTCCAATTAGTTGACCCTTTCAATATATTCTCTGGTCCTAGATTTTTCATATTGTATTGTAGAGTTTTTGCAGCACTGGCGACTTCATCCATTGGTGATTTTGAGTTATCTTTGTAATAGAAATTCAGGAGTTCTAGAATCTCCAACTCGGACATGTATCTACCCAGTTCAACCTCATCTTGAAAGATCATAATGTACTGTTGTAAGATGATATGGATGATTTGTTTGACGCTTTTGGATCCAGTGTTGGTCAACTTCAGTTCCAGTGTCAAAAGGTCATTTCCCACTGCTAAGGTAGAGCACGAAGCATTGATTGAAGTGACATAGTCTTTTGATCTCAAGCACTCATCTAATGAGCCTTTGGTTTCATCGCCGACTATATTAGCCCAAACTTTCCCAAAGATTGAGAATGCATTGCTATCTGAGTTGAGATCTGGTATTGGGAAAACCAATCTCAGAACAGGTGAGTTGGAGCTTTCAATGAGGATACAATTCGACGCCTCCACTGAAGTGAATATTTGTTGCTCATACTTCCACTTGTTTCCAAGAATGTCAGACTCGTCAATATTTTGATGTATGGATGAATCTTTCTTTGCTGATGATTTTGAAGAACTATTTGATGTAAAAATGTTTAGCTTAGACTTTTTCTCTATTTGATGTGAAATTGGTAAATCTGCAAATGTTTGAACTGCAAGTTTTTGTAAAAGATTAAGTGACTGAGGACCTCTTATCACTAATGTAAAATTCTTAGCAATAAAGTTTTCATTGAAATACTGAAGGAGGTGATCTCTCACTTTTAACTTTTTGAGTGTTGGAACGTCATGTAATGTGAAGAAATTTCCAGTAGCAAATCTGTGAAATGGATGATTAGGGTTTGATATTAGTCGTAATCCATGATACATTAGTCTTCCACTCATATTTTTATTAGCGGTATGTTCATTATCGACAGCAAATATTTCTTTATCAAAGATAGTTTCTTGGAAGAGAGGAGCCTTGAATGAATCAGCAAACATTTCCAAAAGGTGGTTGAACAACGGAGATTTATCTTCATACAGAGAGTCAGAAGGAACTTCAAAAAAGAAGCAAGTCTGTTCACCAGTAGTGTAAGCATTTCTTTTACCACCAGCCTTGGAAAGTTTATCATGGAAGTCAGATGGCTTTGGAAATTTCCTAGAACCAAGTAAAATCAAATGTTCACAGAAATGAGCCAGTCCCAAAATGCTATCTGGATCACTATGGGCACCAGATGCTACGCAAACTGATGCTGAAGAAAGGTCCTCAGATGGATCTGATATTAGAAGTGTGGTAATGCCATTTGGTAATGTTATTAACCTATGGGATTTCCCTGTACCAGGTAAGGGCACCAAGAGCTCAATTGGGTAAGACTTAACAGCAGCAATCATGATCAACCTTATCCTAATGAATTACAGACCTTTGGAAGTCAAGTAAGGAGGATTTCAAAGTGCATTGTGATAGCTTTATAACTGCTTCATATCAAATTTGAGTTGGTTTGATGAAATATCTCATGAATTTCCTATTTGGGAGGAACAATAGAAGAGAGCACAGGTGCACAACGTTTGAATGCCGGAGCTTGAGCCTGGTGTTTGATGCTGAGAGGTTTTATCTTGAATCATGAACCAAGTCATAGTGATATAGAGGTTTATCATTATGTAACAAGGGTATGGGTAATGTTCAACATTAGAATATATTATTATTGTCTTGATTTGACTCTTGATGGCCATCTCTATAATTAATCGAACCAACGTTTCGAGATTACCTTCTAGCTAATTTAGCTAAACATCGAAGACTAGATGAATCTCAAATACTCCTTCAAAGTCGGTCTACCAGACGTTGCCCTTTGCCTGCAGATTTGTAATAATCTTTTGATACACAGCTGAAGAAGATCAAAGCTTGACTTAGCTCGCTGGTTACCATCAACAAAAGCAGGAGAAGCCAACGTGATAGACAAGCCGTTCCCAAAATTACGCACGCTTTTCTATTGACCCCCACCCAGACCTCGATCTTGAAAGGCCGGTCTCCCGCTAAATTTAGACAGACCTGCGTAACTTTCAGTCCCGCTGATCCCAAATTTCACTTCTAGAAATTACCAAAAAATATCGACTTTTTAACCCTTTTTGAAATAGGCCATCCAATTGAAAGCAAAGTCCCTTCACCAGCGCGGCAACCACACCCAATTCGTTTCTTTATTTGTTCATATTCCTTTCTCTGTGTTACTTAAATACAGTCCTTAGTGATTCTGTCAATCTGGCCCTCCTATTCTCCCGCCTCAGTCCAGATTTTTGATCAAGAAAGGAGTAATTTGATTGCTCTGAATAGTAAACAAACAAAATAATCAAAACATGTTTCCACCAAGAAGGAACAGTCGCCCTTCACAGCCAGTGAGTTCTGCTCCAATTCACTTCCCTATCCCTTTGTTTCCAAATACTAACAGAAATAACAAGTCAAACAATGTCAATGCCAATGCTCTGGCTGCTGCATCAGCCATCGGTAATGCGCTGAAGAACGGTACTCCTATCCCAAGATCAAGTAGTATGCAAAGAACTGGCAGCATGATTTCTACTTCGGGGGTTGATAACAGATCTAACAGCTTTCTTGGTTTGCAAACCCATAGATCCCAATCCTTCTCAACCAATCAACAGAGAACACTTCGAAAGAAATCTTCAGCCAGCTCATTAAGCTCTAGACCTACCTCATCCATCACAAGCACCTCAACTTCACAGAAGCCAACAAGACCTGTATCCAGAGTGGTATCAGCACCAACTACAGTAAAGAAATATATTCCTGGCCCGCACGGTTTGATAACGGTTGAGGTTCCTATTGAACCAAAGAGCTCACCAGCTCCAACCATTCAAAGAAATAAGTCTTTGACTTCCAGTACCTTGAAACCGAAGAAATCATCAGGTTTATTGAATTCAAGATCAAATTCACTGAAGAATTCTAAGACAACTTCTTTTACAGCTGGCAGTGGTAACACTTATAAGTCTGTTAAACACGATTTAGGTATTCTTGATGAAGGCATCGAAACAAAATTCGAGAACAAGAATGATGATAGTACCAGTAACGTTAAGGATACACATTTGACTTTTATCCAAGAAGAATCCCAAAATGCAGATGATTTCATTAAAAACAGTGCCATCAACAATAACAGTTTAACGAAATCAGACCAAGAGATTGAAAAGTTGAAATCTCAGAAGGATTTAGATGAAGATGTTATAAATAAAAGTTTAAACTCAGAAGTTGAAAAGGAACTTACCTCAACAAAAGCTCCTAAATCAACACTAACTAATGGGTCTAAGGCTAGTTTTGATGAAAATGATCTATTAGACGAATATACTGATTTACCATCAACTGCTAAATCATTCGACACTGTGGCTGCTGGTCAGTCATCGGTCACTTCAATGGATAGCTCAGAAGACAATGAACATGAGGGAGTAGCTGCTTCAAGTACACCAACCAAGAATTCAATGGCATCGGTTTTGCGTCCAAAAATCATGATCAACAGTGAACCGCTCAAGCAAAGCAATGTCAATAAATCGGTCATGAAAGATGAAGAATCACATTCGGATATATCATCAAATGGAGGTGCCAGTAGTATTTATTCAGGTGAAATGTCACAAGATCCAGAGATTCCTGAGAGATCAAGCATGAGAAATAGATCGCCAATTAAGTCTGCCTTGAAGAATAAATCAAGTACAACAATCAATAACGCACCATCCGTTGAGAAGAAGAAAAATCCAGCTAGTGATGCTTATCTTTCTTTGACTACTGCAGAAAACACAAGACTGAATGCCATGAGCGTCACCAATGGGTCATCTTCAAATATATCAAGAGTACCTTCAAGAAGATTATCAACATTAAGGCCATCAGATTCCTCAAACAACATCAGCAATGTTTCAAACAATAGCAACAACACCGTTAATGCTAATAATAACTATAATAACAATCAGAATAAAATCAAAGCCCAATCCCTTCAAAGACCTGGTTCTTCTAATGGATTTAGACAGCCACCAACTCAGAAGGAAGCATTACAACAGCAACAAAGACCAAGATCTCAAATAATTGCTCCAAATCACATCAGACAACCTGTTTATAGACCAACATCTCAACAACAACTACAAAACCAACACCAGAACCAGCACCAACATCAACATCAACATCAACAGTCTCATCAACAGCCACCGTTGCATCCACAGCAAAATCGTCCTCAATCTCAAGGCCCACATCAACAATACTACCATAGTGCTCCTCACAATCAACAATTGATTCAGAAACCCTCAGCAGCTGCAGCTGCATACAATGCTGCTAATAAGAAGCCCGAAGATCCTAAATTGGTTAGAAGTTCGAGTTTTGAGAAACAGAGACCACAAGAACAGCATGCTGCTTTCAAAAGAATGTCTTTGAGGGACTCCTCATTTGGTCCGCGCCCTGATTTGGCCACTGACTCGAACTTGGGATTCTATCGTAATAATGTTTCACAAAGACAAGCTCCTCAACAAACACAGCCAAATACGATTCAAGAGTCTGTGCCAAGCAGTTCAGCGGCACAGGGATTTAGATCAAGATTTGATGATTCTGATTCTGACTCTGAATACGCAGCTCCTTCAAACATCTTTCAAGCTCCACCTTCAAACCCTTCATTGAGAAAGCCAAAAAGTCATATGACATTGAGAAGCACCTCAAATCCAGTCAAGGATACTACCTCACCTGCTAAATCACTACCAGAACGTAACACAAGGTATTTCAGTGAAGCCCAGCCAACAACGTTGCGTCCTCCACCAGCTTACGTGTCAAATGGACATCATGAAGGGTCTGCTGTTGCTGCAAATGGTGGTGATAAAAAGAACGGTTTCAAGGGTAAATTAAAGAAATTATTTGGTAGAACCAAACAATGAATTTGATGATTGGGTCTCTTGTGTTCTAACGTATCTGAACCTCAACACTCTATAATAACATTCGCATTATATATTTCGTTCAATCTGAGGCTGTATTAGCTATTCGAGAAGGGGATTTTGTAGCTGCGATCATCATGATGATCAGTCAAGTTTACACGTATTGATCTAAAATCAACAAATATTAGAAAGAGATTAGTGGAGTACAACTCATTTAGCTAGTTTAATTGTCATACATTGTTGAGCATCATATATCGAACTCAATTAGAGAAGGAGAGTCATGAGCACCTGCAGTACTAAAGTTTCTCTTGACATCTGCATCTAATGAATCAGAGTGTAGAATTTTGAACTCAGCATCTAAAGTACCATCTTTACTTGGGCTCAAAATCGGGATATCACCCAAAGATTGAAGCTCACTGCCCTCTATATCTTCATCAATGTCATCGTGCTCAAAGTCCACATCTTCCTCATCTTCCATTGTTGCAGGTGACTTTGATTTAGGAGTTGAAGGGCTGGCATCGGGATTGGTGGTGGTGTTGGAGTCCATACGGCGACGTACTTGAGTTGCTACCCTTCTACCATCAGCAATCAATCCATCAAACATATCACGCAATGTACCGCTATTGGAGGACTTGGTTTCCCTTTCTAAATGAACCGTATCAAAAAACGTCTCTGAAAAGAAAAGTTCATAAGATTCCTCAGCGAGCACAACCATACGGAAAGTGGCCAAATTTAAAGTCAATGGATGTGTTGGATCTAAAGCAGCATTTGCCTTCATTGTATGATTTGTTTTGCTATCATCCAAATCAATCAACTTGACCTCTTCCGGTTGAGCATATTCAAACGCTCTTTGGATAAACTCGCTAGCGGCTGATAAATAACGTTCGCCCTGTTCTCTTTGGAACATTTCTTTATCTATATCTACCTCATCCGGTAAAACTATTTCATCGCTGCCACTCTCCTTCTGATGTTTAACAATTTGCTCCGCAATATAATCTTCAATAGATTTTGTTGTCATTTGATCTAGTAATTTTCCATCTTGCAAAGGTTTGGTTATGTATAGCAATCCTTCTGATAATTGTAAAATTCCCTCTCTGTCAACCTCACCAGTTCTGCCTTTGTCAAATAGGTTAAAAAAGTTAGAGATTGATTCAAGAAGGTCTGGAGTCATCAATCTATCCAAGCCGACTACGACATCCGGCAAACTCAACTCACCTTGGTCGTTCTTATCCCACTTTTGGAATAACAGGTGGAGATAATCATTAGGATTTGACACAATTTCTTCATCTGGTCTGACCCAGTCACAAAAGCCTGACATGAATTGCTGAAATGTCTCATATTCCATTGTTGATAAACCTGTACCAAGACTGGCTTGATGAGATTGTATGCAAGAGTAGAATCTGTCATAAATGTTTGAAATGTGGTCTGCTGATAAGTTATAAGTCTTTGGTAGATTACGGATTTGACTCTTCTTAACAAATGTTTCAATATTTTGTAAAATAGCAGGTTTATGCTTTTGGCGCTCTTGCTCTATAATCTCCTCTGTGATATTGGAAAATTCCTTGAAGGAAACAATCAACAACTCTTGAAATTTTGTCAGCGCCTTGAATTTGGGATCAGGCGAGTCTGGGTGGGCAGAGTCGTCTAAGTGTGAAAAATAATCCTTTACTATCGAAATGAAAGTTCCATCATCATCAATCTCCAACAACTCTTCACCATTTATTCTCAAAATCGCAAGTGCCACTTGGAAAAGTGTTTTTGGTCCATAAACGAAGAAGATGTCAATGATTCTGAAAGCGAACACTAAAGGCATTGAACTCAAAAACAACGATAAAAACCATGGTAGTGAAACAACAGATAATTGAATATCATGCTTAGTTATGTGGTTCCATAAAATTGGCATTGTTTTCTGAACCAAAGATTCGAACACTTTTTGATCCAATAGAGTACCATACATAGTCTTGGAATAGTAACCAGGTGCATATTTTTCACATAATATTGAAAGAGTCCAAAAGGCTTGTTCCTCCGTTTGGAAAATCAACAAAGCAGCAGCCACAATGTTCATGGCCTGGCAATATCCAACATCAGGATTCTTCCAAGAGTATGCAGTTAAGACTCTACGAAGTCTTCCAATCCCTTCTTTACTTTGGTAAGCAGAGTACTCTGGAAGCGAACGATTCAAATCTTTTTCAATCTCTTCAATTGCTAAAGATTTCTTACCCTCATTATCTTTCAATATCTTTTCATAAAATCCATAATTAGAAAACCTTAAATACATGGCACCAGTCTCTAACTCCCATATTTCACCTCTTAGTCTATTTGGCAATCCCACTCTAACCAATTTGTAGAACATTTTCTCCCGACTCAACGTTAAGTTTCTCCCGTTAGTCTTGAAGTAATCATACCATAACTTTAGTTTTGACTTATCTTTCAACTTGATTGCATCACCTGGGAATTTGAACATCAATCCCAATCCACCTTTAGGTGCTTTTATGTGTTCCTTTTGTAAACCAGGTGTGTTCTTTCTAATGATAAACTCTGAGTATAAGGTATCCAGAAAAGGATCGAGCTTTTCAGTGTTGGGCAGATTGGCTTTTAAGCAACTTTTCAACTTGTGAGAGAACTCTTCAGAGCGAGAACGCAGTCCAACAAACTGAATTAGTATTTTTGTATTTGAGCAAGTGAATATGGAGAGTGCAAACACATAAGCTTTAGCAGGAACCCTTTCAACTTTTTTGATACTTGATATGTTCAACGTCAACACACAGCTTTTCCTGTCAAAGGAGTCTCTGAAGACTAAAAAATGAGGTGTGAGTATCAGCTTACCAGAATATACGTAATTGTATACACCTCTATTGTCACTCTCTTCAGTGGATACTATCAGTACCTCTGCTGGAGTTTCATCTAAGATGGTTTCCGACTCTGGTAGTTTGAACTCCTCTCTAAACAACTCATTCTTTGATGGCTTTTTTGTTGTAGATGTCTTCTCAAAGATGGTCAATGACGAGGCTCTCTCCCTGAGATTGTGTAAAAACGACATGGTTTCACGCAATTGCTGTCTCTGTGTAAAGCCAGGGATGAGGATTTGAACGGGCCTTTGAGGTTGGTGCCAAAAACACATTTTTTCTTTGGTCCTTCACATCCGCACACCACCTGTATACCAAAATGCTTAATTTCTACGCAGTATTCGTATCATAAACTCACATTAATTCATTAATCTCGTATATAATCATATCAAAATTGTCTCTGTATAGTATACCATGTGGTAGCATTTTGTCATTCTTCTCTTGGTCTTATTGCATGTATTAGCGGTGTCATTGTCATGACATTACTTTATCTCGCGGCTTATTCATCGACCTTCATAGTATCAACAAATAGGTCATTTGAAGGGACTTCAAGGTGTGAAGAATCAGCACCTCCAACTGTGGAATTATGATGTGCTGAATTGTGGTGCTTGTGATTATAGTGTTCATGTCCATGTGATATTATGGTTCTTCTTGTGTTTTCTTCTCCGTTTGTGTTATGGCCGGTTAGGTCTTGGAGACTAGTAATATTGACGTAGCTGGATAGTTGTTTTAGTGGCTCTTTCAGCTTAGTCTTTTGATGATGTTTGAATTTGTTCTGAATGAAACTTCCAGTATGGTTCAATAGAACCTTTACCATGTCTTTTCTCAGTCTATGAACAAAATCCTCTAAACACCAAGTCTGATCGTAATAATTCAACATGGGTAATGTGAACTCAAGGTCTTGAACATCAGTCATACCAAAATCATGACCTTTATAACTCACACAAATTAGCACACTTTCTATATGTCCTTCCATGACGCTCACAAATTTGGAAGATCTTCCAACCATCTTCAGGATATCGTTCTCTTCTTCTTGAGCAGGTTCATCATTATCTTTTGACTTATTAATCCTCAACGTCAATGAAGCTTGTCTCTTTAATCTGTATGTGGCATTATTAGGAGGAGCTGAAAATATTGGAGAAGGAGTACCAGAGCTTGTTGAAACCACGCTGTTACTTCCAGATGAGTGAGATCTGGACAATGACTCTCTGAGTAAGGCCCTGTGATTTCCATTATCAATAAAACCAGACAAAGAGTGTAATGAGCTATCACCGCTTGCCACACTTTGATGATCAAAACTGTGCTCAGTTAGCAAATTTCCACTGGAGTTATTGCTTTTAGTGATAGGCTCACCGTCAGCTTTGGGTTTTTCTTTACTCTCGTGCTTTGGAAAGAAATAAGAGAATAATCTTTGAGTGGAGTGATAATCTAGTTGGACTTTGATCGGCTCTGCCTTGATGTTAAAAAATTTCATAATACTTATTCCCCCTATAGGCTCCAACATTTTCCAACGAATATCAAAGAGTGGTTCATCTGTCTTATTTTGAGAATTTTCCAGATAAGGAGTTAGCAACTCAGGGTACCGAGCATCATCTTGGAAATTGAATCCCTGAAGCAAACCAATCAACAATCTGTTTGAGTTCGCACCTTCAGCTGTTTCAACTCTTGTAAATGAAGCATGAGCCAAAGCAACATCAACCATGGGCTTCTTTGCATCATCTAGAATGTGCCAAATGATCTGATCAGTTGAAAGACCCCAGTACAAATTTGTATCGTTACCTTCGTTATTATTGCTCTTTCTATTCTTGACTCTGGTGGAGGTAGTTTGGATTGCCTTCATTATGAACATCAACTCCAGGGCAAGTCTCTGAATCTCGACACTAATCGGTGTAATATTCTGCTCGTATAACTTGTGGTTTTCAGTCATCAAAAACAATTTCATATATCGCAGCGCTCTGATTTGTTCTTGTAGCTCTTTCACTCGCGCACCTAGCAGCTCTGGTGAATTATAACGCATGTCCGAAGCCAACAGCACTTTTTCCAACTTCTCAACCTTTCTAAATCTCTTGGATTCATCAAATTCCAGTAGCGATAATGTAGTTTCATAAATATTGCTGAACTGCTCTGAATCAGAGGTTACTACCAACTTGGGCAGGTCCACACGGATCTCTTGATGGCTTTTATGATCATCCTCTCGTTCAGTGTTTTCTCTTAGATACAGACTGTTGGGTTTGATAAACCTTAAGAAACCCGAAGTTTTCTCTATAATAGAATGAGCGGATAGGCAGGTACTATCATAACACATCTCAATAGCTAACCAAGGTGACCAATGGTATTCGTGGCTCAGCGTAGTTAAACCAAAACTTTGATCCTCTGTCAGAGAATCTTTTGTCAGCGTGTAAACATGCGCTTCCCTCATATGAAGTCCATATCTGTTCTCAATCAGCCGTGTAATCTTATCATCTTCAGTCTGAGAGTCCAACCCCGCTTCATTTATTGACACGAGCTTGAGTTCCATATCTCTTGAAGCAACCAACACACAACTATTTGGGAGATTCTTAGACGATATTTGTATCTGGGGAGAAATTATCTTGAAGAAATAGTTATCCTGCAACTCCTCAAATACCTCGTTGATTTTTCGTAACTCATCATCAAAATCTGTTGCACAAGAAATACCATCTAAATTTGAGTCATTATGGGTAACCTTAATGTCATCATTATAGAGATTCATATTTGTGAACTCTGGAAGGTCTTCGACAAGCTTGGCGGCCTTTCTTCCCAAGTAATACATTAGGGCCTTTCTGTCACCTATTTTTCTAAAGTAGGCAATGAGCGTATCCCTCACATCGGAATCGACTTTAAGCTTGATATTATGAACAATGAACCTATTATCAAATGTACTGTTGGCTTGGGGAGAAGATTGATCTCTCATGTTCCTAAAAGAAGTTACTGTCTTTGTAAGTGTCAGTGGGTTCCCTGACTTGCTATGAGAGTATGAAAGTTCCAATTCTTCGTCAAAAGAAAGCTCGCTTTCTCCATCAGTATCAAATGTATCTGTAGCTGGATCCTTTGATAACTCCAAATCATCTAATACACATCTTATAACATGTAGTCTGTGTCTCAAGTTATGATCGAATTTCTCAAGTTCCTTCAAACGACGAGCAACCATTGCATTCTTCACATCTGAATTTTCTTTCAAAGACGCAATACTTGTCTCGATAGTTTTAATTTCTTGCTCAATCACCTTCTCTCTAGCTGTTGCAAGTTCCTGTTGAGTCTTCTCAGGGTGATTGGTCCCAATTATGCAATCATGAGATTCTTCATAACCAAAGTGATATTTAACATCATTGTTGCCATGGTCAGATTGTCTAAAGTATGATATTCTAGGTGAACTAATAAAAGGGAATACGTTGAACTTCAGAGGAGTATGAGTTTTCAAGCGAGGTTGTTCCAATTCAACGTAGTCATCTAGGTCATACCAAAGCAAATCAAAGTCATTTCTAGCACCAGAAGGATATGTAAAGCTCTCGTTACCTGCGGGAGATTCAAATGGATTGGAAAAATCGGAAGCAGTAGTAGAGTAGTCAAATATACCTAGCTGGGCTGCAAGGGCCTTTTCAGTGGAATCTTCATTGAAGACAACAGATAGTAATCTTATATCCGAGTTCTTAAAATCGAGCTCCCCTTGATACATCTTGAATTTCCATAGCAGTTTGCAATAGTTCAAAGAATGGTTCACATACTTGATGGGCTCTCGTCTTTGATGTAGATCCATTGAAAATTTATCCATCTTTGCCTTCAACCCTGTGAATGTTACCTTGGAGTGCAAGTCAACATCTGTTTCGGCCTGTCTGTAAATATGAGATATGGTCAGAGGCTGTAATTCAATCTGATACTTTATTGTAAACAGATGGGCACCAAATTTTTTATTCTTCTCAGTTGTAGATTCAAATAAGTTCCCTTTTCTTATGGCTAGAGATGGGAATGAACTAAATAAATTCCACCATGCAAAAAATTGGGTGAAGAAAAATGGTGACAGATGAGCAGCATTCACCGATTGGCTGTCCACGGATATGACATTAAATGCTAAATGAATAAAATTACTTCTAAACCCAGCATATGAATCATGACCAAAAGCTGCAAAATCAGGGTGTTTCAATGCAATATCATAATGGGGAACAAACTGGCTAGAGCGTGGCTTCAAACCAATGCCCATCTCAGGTCCTCTTTCAAACAGCATTCCAACGTTCCAACTGACTCGGCCGTTCAACTTTAAGGCAGTTTTCAAAACAGGACCGTTCTCTTTGGAATGATCTGGTACAATCAAAGCAAAACTATCACATTTCAACTCAAGGAACCTTTTGGGGTCACTGCTTCGATGGATATCAAAAGACACATTCTTCTTCCAACAAAACGTTAAACCGTTACCATCACCGACAGTCTTATATGGATCTGATGAGCCCTTGAAATTCAATCTAAACTCACCGTTGGCTGACCACAAGAACTTTAGGTGTCCATGAATTATTAGTCTAAACTTGTCCCAAAATCCCAACTTCTCAGAGATATCAATTGGTGGTTTAGTGAAATAATCAAAGCATAACATCACAGCAGATATGGCGGGTTGAAGTGGTTTACCCCAAGAAATAATTGTTGGCTCTAATGAATCGGTATTGTTCTTTATGTTGACGAAAATCTTAACAGGATTCAACGTACGTATGATATGAGAACCATATATGGAATTACCTCCAGAGCAACACGGCACAAATGGCACAAACACTTCTCTATTTGACTCGCTATTTTCAAGCTTTTCAGCAAACACAATATCACCAGTAATATTTGTATTAGGAAATTTTATCAAAGGCAACGGATAATCCTTTAGTGAAAATCTCAGAATGTTCGTCTTGAGGTTTATGAATGTTGGAATCAATGTAGAGTATTCAGTATCTTTTGGAATTCCCTTGCCGTACTTGAACATAAACTCAGGATAGTTCATCTTACCGAAAGATGGCATTCCCAGTTGAAGTTGAAAATCAGCAGCATATATTTGAAGCAATGGATTGTCTAGTGGATCTTTCAAAATCCTATGTTTATTATTAACAATTGGAGCAACAATATCCCAGTCTTTTGTGGTTTCAGCTTTCAGTTTCTTAGCATTTTGAGCTCTCTTGATCCACGATTTTGAGAAATGCTGATACAGTCTATACCTTTCTTGCTCATAGGAACATTTCTCGAGATGCGGGATGGACTCATTGGCTTCATCAATATCAGGTAGGTAAGGAGATTTGATTGATGCATCAGTACCCCTACGATTCAACTTGGGAGCTTTGGGCTTTTGAGTGCAATTTGACAATGGAGAAGGATTTCTAGATGGTTTAGTAAAAATCTTATGAGTTCTATCCTGATCTCTTGCAATACATTGTTCCTCGAATTTCCTAATTTTGTGTAATCTCTCTCTTTGTTCCTGCAACCCAATCCGGTATATGTTGCTCAATTCGGCTTCGAATGGGTCATCCTCAATATTGAAGATAAATTCTTTCGTCTTGATAACAACTTTTGGCGGCACCTTAGGCTGCTCAGCAACTGGTTGCAACTGTGTAAACTCGTCAACATTCTTGAAATTGTTCACCATCTGCTTTGTAGCCTTAAAAGCAGTAACAACGCTATCCACAATTTTGTAGAATCTGAACTGATGTTGTATAGTAAATTTCAAACCGGAAGAAGTCACAAGCAGCGTTATCTCTTTGCTAAATAAGGACATATACCTTGCAATCCTCAATTCCTTGATAACAAAAAGTTTGACCCAGTAGCTTGAATTATACTGTGACCTCGTATAGAGTCTGAAATACTTCAAATTGATCAATGAGAAGTTTTTAGCATCAAATTCACCATTATTTTCAGGAACTACTAACATTTTGGAAGTATCAACTATTAGTGAATCAAGCTCTAACAGCATATTGAACTTATTTGGAAGCTCCAGAACAGACAGAAGGTGATCGATATTGATTTTCAAAGTCTTCTTTGTTTTTTGAGCAGTACCAGTTGTAGTATTAGATGACGGCTTTTGATGCTTAGTCAAGCTACTTATTGCAATTTCAGCCAAATGACGACAAAAGAACAAACACCAAATAGTTTGCAAGCTCAGTTTGGACTGTATTAATTTTGTACTGATGTTCACCTCCTCGTTATCCAAGTCGATATTCAGCAAATCGCAAGAGTAAATCAACTCATGATGTAACTTCGAGACCTCTTTTGATTGCTCTGCCACATAATATATCTTACTCTCTTCAATAGACATACTCTTCCTGCTCAAAGATGGTTCAACTTCTAGCTTCAGTTTCTTGGAAACTAATTGAAACCCTCTAAAACTATCAGAAAAATTTAGACCTCCCATTATGACGTCCTTCAGTACATTTTTTGCACCATATGATATCAAAACATTATTGAATTCAAGATCAAATTTAGGAAGGCTGAAGTGATTGACATGAACTGCATTCATAGGATCTGCGTCTTCAATATCCTCTTTAGCATTATCACTAACAGACTTCAAATATTGAGAGAATTTATCAACACTCTTGAACAATTCCACATCAGTCAGATCTATATCTGAGTCATTCACTTTGCAATTAAATTTACTCAAATTCTCATCTGCACTGATCTCAATATTCGAAATATCCGCCACTTTAGCAATATATGCATCAGTCTCATAAGTCAAGACGATTCCTGATGACTGTATCAAATGACAGTTAGCTGATCTGAAGGGTATCACACAAACTTTTGGAGGAGATGGTACAAAATTGTACTTATTTTTGTGATGGCTGTATTTTGGTTCTTTCCCTAGTTGTAAATCCACTGCGACTGCGTTATTCTTGAAGACCAATGAGCTTTTGGTATCTAATGACAACTTAAAAATAACATTTGTAATCAAAAGTTTCAACTCGGATGCAACAATATCATCATTTAGCAGTCGATCAAGTTTGGAAATTGATCGTATGTGATCCTCCTTAAATGCTTTCGACTTTGTGCTTGTTGATGACGACTTCAAAGCATGCATATTTTCCAAAATATATTTTAGCTGTTCCAAATTCATTGTTACACAAGGGTTATTAATATAAGCTGTTGTAAATAAGGAATATTTGGCCCTTGTTTTATCAGATGAAAAGAACTGTAATAGATCAGAATGAATTCCCAAACTTAATATAGGGAAGTATATAAGATTTTGATCTAATAGACGTATCTGAGCACCATTCATAGCCATTATTACTTCATGTTGATCGATGGAACCTTCAATGTTATGATATAAACCTTCTTCAAAATTGGTTATTCTTTTAGATTGGAAGATAAAATTGGAACTTTGTAATTTAAAAGGATGATAATTCACTTCAAGATTTTGGATCTTGATGCTTATCATGTTAAATATCATAGATATAGCTCTTAACTTATGATTGGTATTTGTGAAATCATCAGTGGACTTTGATGAAGAATTTGTTGTTCCCTTTTTTGAGAATTTTGATATCAGAGAATGGTTCAATGTTAATGACTCCACGTTAACCATGGATTCAATATTAGTTAAGAAGTCATCATCATCGACATTGTATTTCAGTCTGACAGTTAATCCATCGAATAGCCTTGTAAGCTCAAAATTACTGTTCAATTCAGATGTGGCTGTTGTAAGATCACATTCATAGATAGATAACGCCACCTGAGAATCATCAGCAGTTAGATTTGCGTTCAAAGAGATCTCTCTGATTTCTGAGACAAATGAGTTTATTGGGTTTTTTATCACTATGTTCTTTATTATTATTGATTTTATAGGGATGAATCTCAAAATCTTTATGATGCTGGGTACTTTGATCTTATTCAATAGTTGATCTGCTTCTTCTTCTTCTTCGTGTTCTGCATCTTTCTTCTTAGAATCGCCAGAACCATTTTTATCTGTGTTGATGGGGATATTGAGACAGCTGAACTCGACATCTTCAATAACCAATTTCAAGAAATCTGCATTATTCAAGTTTATTTTGCTCCAGTTGCACTTGAGGCTAATGTTTTTGATCTTTAATGTAAACACGTCTCTCTTATGTGCTCTTAAATATTTTAGAGAGAGCCATCCTATCCATTTGAAAGATATACTCAGTTTCTTCAAAGTGAAGTATAATATGACATTGAGCAAGAGGATGAAGGACAGGTATAGTAGGGCTATATGCTGGAGATTCCACGCAAATAGCTTAACCATCTATGCCAGCTAGTCTATTATCTAACAATTTTTTTTTTTTGGTTCAGCCTATTGTTGACTTGATGAGGTTAGAAGTATCCTGATTCCTGCAATATATGGCGGATTGTGTGGATGTGGGAACACAGGGCTTATGGTGATCGATAAGATATAGTTAGAGGCAGATGGGAGATTTGGGCATCCCTTTATCTGTTCTTTTCCAAGTTGACTCGTTGGTTTGTTTTGTATCTCTTGAAAGTCGGTTAGCACGCCTATTTGCAAAAATTACAGCGCTTTAGCTCCGGACAAGATGTGCCGATCCACACGAAAACCAATCCGGGGGACTGTACCCTCGGATTAGCTTTTGACAGGTTTCTGTACTGTATTTCCGCTTTTTGATGGCTGATATGGCTATATGGTGGTCTATATACCTTAGTGATATGCTTTTATCCTCAAAATTACTTGAAAATCCATCATTGTAAATCAACTTTTTTGCTTTTCGTGCAGAGCGGTACCTCTTAAAACTTTTAAGATGATTTCGAAGTTTTGAAAATGATAAAATTGGATCGATCGATATTAATTATTTATATTCCGTATTTGATTATTCAGTTATTATTATCTAGAGTCGTGCTCATGAGTAAGTCATGTCATAATAAAGAAATTCATTAGATTAGTTATACGGAGCTGAAACTCGGACTCAGGATCGACTTTTATAAATCTTTTGAAGAAGAATGAAGGCAACAAAAACCTATAAATTGCCCAGAGATCAATCACTGGTCTATATAAGAATGGCCATGAATGAGCAAAAGTATATCAGTGTACGTATTGGATGTAAAGACTGATCAGTATGCAGTGGTTATAGTTTCATATCTGAAAGACTGAATATTGACAGATGAATGAGCCGATAGCCGCGTCCTCCTCCTAAAGGTTCTACAGGCTGGCGCCTGTAACTGTATATTGTTCAACATAAACATGATGGCCACTATGCGGAAACAGATAGAGCTACAGCTTATACAACAGTTTGAAAACAATTACAGCATATCGGAATATCAAGATGATTTCTTGTTCTAGCTAAAGCAGTGGTGTTGGGATGTACTGTATTCTGTCGTTGCTTGATTATGTAATCACTGTTCAATATGCCAGATTACCATCATGTTTACACTGTCGCTAGTATTATTGGAGTAATACAGCTGGAATGATACAACAGCCATCACAGACTTGATGACATTCAAGATAGTGAACGTGTTTCAAATTATAAACAAGTTGGTAACTGATTCTTGAGAGCAAGTCGAGTCTACCATAGTATGGGAGGCATCCAAGAAATGTTAGTTAGTAAATCAAACATCATGATGAATAATCCACCAAAGACAACATGGCTGGCCTGCAAAAGAATATCATGTAGATTTTAGCAAGTATATAATACACCAGCTTCGGACCTCATGATAGCCAAATTCTCAAATGCTCTCTGTTTCTCTTTTCTTGTTATTTCTTTAATTTCTTTGTTTGTGCCAGGATGGATCTTGAAAAAAAAGTTCAGCTCGACTGGAAAATTTTAGTTGCATCTTGCAACTTGTAATTTGTATGGCCTGTCGTTGCTCATCATCATAAACCCAAAGCAGAGAACAGATCTAGGGTCTATTAGCTCGACAAAGAGGGCAAATATAGCATATAAAAGACAACAGACAGTGCTAAAATGCTTTCATCCCAGCCCACCCAGAGGTATTCTTCGCTTCTGGTGGCTAGACTGGTGCAGTCTATTGGTAGATCACCATATAGATTCAGCAATAGATCATCCCCAGTAATACCCAGAGGACTACAATCAAGGAACTTTTCTTCATCATCAACATTAAAGAGACATTCCAGATCAAAGAAGAAGGCACATTCGAAGGTCAAAGTTGTCCCTAATAGTATAAACCATAACCACGAGTATAGTTACATGATGACAAGCTGGATAAAGAGAAGGTTAAATTGGAATAAGGTTACACGCAAACCCTACATGGAAAGAGTTTCTAACATGGGTTCAAACATTATGAAAAGATTGCAACTAGGAAGAACCGGTGTCAGAGCACTCAGCCTGTCCAGAGAAACGCTTCGAAGACGTCAAAAATTTACAAGAAATCCATATTACAGCGAATTAAGCCTTTCTATTATGTTAAAAACAGCTGAAGGTAGAGCAGCATTGTTGCCTACTTTGATGTCAAAAATTTTATTAAGAAATAAAATATTGAAATGTGTTCTTTCGCCTTCGACAGATGATTCAAAGGCCCTGAATGAGCTGAAACTGAGCGATGAAAGGAAGCTAGAAACACTCATCAAAGAGCAAAGTAAGATAATAAGAAGAAGGAACATAGTTAGAAGAAAAAGAAAAAATATGTCCACATCTTCAAATAAGACTTCAAAGCTCAAGAAAAATCCACTCTTAAGCAATATTAAGATCAACTTTAGAGCAGGGAATGCTATTGGGCTTCTATTTGGTAGACATAGTCATATGATTTCATTAAGGTCAGTCACATATAAGGCAGATGGGAAGTTAGAGATGAATGATTCTGAAGCAAGACAGATTTTGGTGATGGATAAGATGAATAATTTTCCATTAGCATCAAAGTTCAAAACCAAGAAAAATCCAAGAATGAACAAGCTTACTTTGTTCTCCTTCAAAGATGCTGACTTAGTTACCCATACCTCTTCATTGAAGAAGAACTTCAAGACCATTCAAAATGTTACAATACCAAAAAGGGTGCTTAAATTGACTCCAAAAATTGATTCCACTATGAACACTAAATACTCACTCGTTCATAGATATTTTGACAACCTTCAGCCTAAAGATGAGCCAGTTAGAATCCCTACTGCCAACGAGATGACAAATTTGACCCAGCTTCGTCCAGAGCAACAGTTGACTGAGGTTAGAACAATAATGAGAAGTGCCGCCCTGAATTTCAGCAATCCAGAAAACACCATCATATCACTTGCGTGCTCTTCAAGAAAAGATGGAACACTTGCTTCAATTTCATTAGTCATTCGTGAACCTTATAAGACACTAGACCAAGTCAAATGTTACCATGTGATCACTGATAATGTTGCTGATAATGTCCCACCTCCTTTCCTGCATGCTTTCAAATTAAATCAGCCAAATGCAATTGCCTTCATTCAAGCTTTATTGAACCATTATGCTAAAGATTCTGATTCTACCTTTTTCATAGGGTTTAGAAATTCTGAAGTTCTGGATAAATTAAGATTTTATGGGTTGAGAGTTGGTGCTGTAAGATGCTTGAACATAATTGACATTTGTCCATTATTTTTGTCATTTGAGAAAATGTTAGGCTATGTTTCAATTCCATATTTCAAGATGACAAAGGCAATACCATTTAATGCATTTTATGCACTACAATTGTTTGAAAGATTATCAGACCCTTCCACAAGGGAAAGGCTATCATTGGATTCTGACACTGTTATAAATAGTTTCCTATTTTCAAAGCCAAAAGAATCAATGAGCATCTCTCCATTAGTCTATCAGAACGGTCAACCAGCTGCCCAAATTAACTCATTCGGTGAGTATAAGCTTGCATTAATTGATTCTTATTCTAAAAAGCTTTATGCTCCACCACTCAAAATTGATTCTGTTAAGAAGTCTATGCATAGCGGCACTTCCCTCAAAAAATCGACAAAAGAGAAAATTGAAACTCCATCAATAGGTTCGGTACTCATATTAAAGTCACGCGCTTCATCAGAGAAGAAGAGTTCTAAGTCACTCGCTTCATCAGAGAAGAAGAGTTCTAAGTCACTCGCTTCATTAGAGAAGAAGAGTTCTTTGAGTGAAGCATTGAAGAGAATTGAACCTAGATCGAAACCTAGAAATAATTCCTCAAGTCATACTCAACGCAAGAATGTTCTTTCAAAACATGAACAGAATGACAGATTGATACAAGACCGTGAGATAAGTGACTTTGTAATGACATCTGATTTGATTGAGCTTGGAATAATCTCAGCTTCTGACCCACCAATTAATCTGAAGACAAAGAAAAACTCACACTCAAAAGATTATAAGCTTGCTATACCAAACAACCATAATAAGGTGACCACTCCCCATAACGGTATACATCATAATAAAGAAGCCTCGACTCTTGATAGAATTAATGACAGATCGAGGGGCCGTTCAAAGAAGCTTCCTAACAAGACATCTGCTTTTCAAAGGGAGAGAAGAAATAATGAAAGCCGTTTCCAGGAGCCAGATTATACTCACAAAAGAAAGACCAATAATAACCAAAATGAAGCACAGGTAGGGAAGAATAGTACAAGAAGACTCAGAGATGAAGATAGACATAGGAATGAAGATAGACACAGAAATCAAGATAGACAAAGAAATGAAGATAGACACAGAAATGAAGATAGACATAGAAATGAAGAGAGGCATTCAGTGACCAAGAATCCTCATGTTAATAAAGGTAAAAGGTATGATAATAATGACTCTTTGAACAGAAATAACTCCAATGACTTCAAACATAATAAAGCCCAGAATCAGAGTAAGTCTGTTGATAGCAAGAGTTATAACAATAAGTCATCATCAAATAGGAAACGAGATCGTACTGATACTGAGGCAAAGAAAGGCAGATTTAGTAATGGGATAGTATTAAACTCTGAAAATGCCAGTAGAGCAATGGCTGATCCACTACATTCTGATAATGCTGTAATAACACCAGAATTGGAGGCACAGGTGACAAGCAATATGGAGAGCTATCTTGAGAGGTTGAGTACCATTGACGAATCGAATAAGATGAGAAGAGAAAGAAGAGGTAAAAGAATTGAAGTGTTTTGAACACTAGTTTGTGAATAGAAAATAATGTATGATTAATGTTAATGACCAAATACCTGTACACACTGCAACATTGCAACGATTAGTTAGCTTCCCTGTCAATTGAAATTTGACACAATTTGACACTATTTTCGCTTCCCAGTAATGATCCATGCTCCCAAAACTGACACAATTAGTGCAAATTCTTCCGTCAGATCAGAGCTATACGTACTTGATACTCGATACTAGAATACTAGACGGCTACAATTAGCCCAGTGGGTGGACAGTTGACAATCGACCTTTTTCAGAGCCAATAGCGTTGATGTTCTGTCAATGTTTACATCCTGCCCGATTAGGAATAGTAATTGAAGAAATCCAGTTTTGAGAAAGAGGCAGAGTCTGGAGCAGTGCTCAGGAAACAGACGGCCAGCGGGAAAGGCTGCTGTTTGACAAAGCAATTGCTGTGGTATGCCATTCGAGTTCCCCTCCAAGACTGTGCCAGCCTAAACAAGCAACTCCCCATCCTGCCATGCTTTTGTGGTGTTCTTCCAGCGTGTCTTTGTGGCCAAAGAAACTGGAAAGATTTCAAGATTTTGGAACTGCACAAGAAAAAAAAAAAAACAGACGCCAGAAAAATCAAAACAAAAAAGTTGGCCTCGTTCTAAATATATAAAACTCTCGAAAACCGCCCCCTACAAAGCTGCTTGTCCAACTTTACTTTGCTCATTCTACTACAGTTCAAAATCTATCGCTCATATTATTATTCCCATTATTCTCATCGTTATCATCCAGTTCAAACTAATTTAAAGAGCAATGTGTGGTATTTTTGGCTACGTTAATTATTTGGTTGAGAAATCAAGAGGTGAAATCGCTGACACTTTAATCGAAGGTTTAGCCAGATTGGAATACAGAGGTTATGACTCTGCTGGTATTGCCATAGATGGTGACCACCAAGACACCATCATCATCAAGAAAACCGGGAAGGTGGCAGCTTTAAAGAAAGAATATGACTCGATGGATTTAGATCAAAGTGTCAAATTTATTAGTCACGCTGGTATAGCTCATACAAGATGGGCGACCCATGGTCAACCTAAACAAATCAACTGTCATCCTCAAAGATCAGATGTTCACAATGAGTTCGTGGTTGTTCATAATGGTATCATCACAAACTACAGAGAATTGAAAACTTTATTAGAAAAGAAAGGATTTGTATTTGAATCAGATACAGATACTGAATGTATTGCTAAACTTTTCAAACACGTCTATGATACAAACTTGAAGAATGGAAGTGAAGTGGAATTCAATGATTTGATGAAACAAGTATTGTATGAAGTCCAAGGTTCTTATGGTTTACTTGTCAAATCTATCCATTATCCAAATGAAGTTTGTGCTACAAGAAAGGGTTCTCCATTATTAGTTGGTGTTAAAACCGAAAAGAAACTAAAGGTTGACTTTGTTGATGTCGAGTTCCCTACACCTGCAGAAGGTGATGGTTCAAATTCAGCTAGATATCTAGGAACCATTGAAGAAAATTCTTTGTTAACTACTGGTGATATCAATGGTAATGGTTTAAGACATTCACAATCAAGAGCTTTCTTAAGTGAAGATGGTATGCCTCAACCAGTTGAATTTTTCTTATCATCTGATCCTGCATCTGTTGTTCAACATACAAAAAAGGTCTTATTCTTGGAAGATGATGATATCGCACATATTTATGATGGTGAATTACATATTCATAGAGCTAGAAAGGAAGCAGGTATCTCTGCTACAAGATCTATTCAAAACCTTGAAATGGAATTGGCACAAATTATGAAGGGTAGATTCACACATTTCATGCAAAAGGAAATCTTTGAACAACCAGAATCTACTTTCAACACAATGAGAGGTAGACTTGATTTTGAAAACCATACTGTTAATTTAGGTGGGTTGAAATCTTGGTTGAAAACTATTAGAAGATGCAGAAGAATTATCATGATCGCATGTGGTACATCATATCACTCATGTTTAGCCACTAGATCAATTTTTGAGGAATTAACTGAAATTCCTGTCAGTGTTGAATTAGCTTCTGATTTCTTAGACAGAAGATCTCCAGTTTTCAGAGATGATACATGTATATTTGTTAGTCAAAGTGGTGAAACTGCTGACTCTATGTTAGCCCTACAATACTGTTTGGAAAGAGATGCTTTGACTGTTGGTGTTGTAAACTCTGTTGGTTCATCTATTTCAAGACAGACTCATTGTGGTGTTCATATCAATGCTGGTCCAGAAATCGGGGTTGCCTCTACCAAAGCATACACTTCCCAGTATATTGCATTGGTGATGATTGCATTATCATTATCTGATGATAGAGTATCTAAGATCCAAAGAAGAATATCAATAATTGATGGATTGAAAAAAATTCCAGAACAGATCAAAAGAGTTTTGGCTTTGGAAACACAAATCAAAAAGCTATGTACTGAAGAATTAGCCTCTCAAAAATCTTTGTTATTATTGGGTAGAGGTTATCAATTTGCCACCGCATTAGAAGGTGCCTTGAAGATCAAAGAAATTTCTTATATGCATTCTGAGGGTGTTTTGGCAGGTGAATTGAAACATGGTGTTTTAGCATTGGTTGATGATGAATTACCTATTATTGCATTTGCCACTAGAGATTCTTTATTTCCTAAGGTTATGAGTGCGATTGAACAAGTCATTGCTAGATCTGGTAGACCAATTATCATCCAGAATGAAGGAGATGATGCTATGGATAAATCAAAGACCCTTGCTACCTTAGAGGTCCCACAAACTGTTGATTGTTTACAAGGTTTACTAAATGTTATTCCACTTCAATTGATATCTTATTGGTTAGCTGTTAATAGAGGAATTGATGTTGATTTCCCAAGAAACTTGGCCAAATCTGTCACCGTTGAATAGACTCTCATTGTTCATTATTTATAGTCATCATCTTTGTTTGTTTGCTTGTTTTTGTCTCACTTTCCTGTTTCTAATATGTGATTGGTATTGTGATAGGCTTGATTTCATATTGTTAGCCGTCATTTATCCAATCGCTCAACCTTTTCTGGTATTGTGTGCGTCTTTTACTTCTTTGTGATATCAAAGGTCAGTCTATGAATTTCATTTCATCTAATTGTTCTTTTTTGTTTAATTCCCTTTACTAGTATATACGTGTCTTTTTTGAAGCTTGTTTGTTCGATCAATTTAGATGTACGTGACTGTAGTATGATTTAAGCGTCGAGAGATCTACGATTGATATATGATTGAACCTTACAACGTGATAACTCCATACACCTATTAGTAGTGACACCAATATTAGTGGAAGAATTATCTTGTGATATGTATAAATATGATCAACTAAATAATCAGATTTTACTAGTTATCATTTCCTGATCAACTAGTATAATCTTGCATACGAATCTTTAAGTCATTGTGAAAAACCCCCACCATTTGATTGTTGAAACATTGTATGTATTGAATTAAAGATTCTATCCCTTATGGCATGATACGCTTACGGTTTATCTAATTGACTCATAGAGCTCAATCTTGATAAATGTCTGTTTGGTGAATAAAAACTAAAACTTAATCATATTGAAATTTCTTATTCGAGTGAACAAAGATCTTCGATATTAGCAAGCTATTAACCTGGTTAAAATCTCGAGGGATCTATGAGGAACGACTCTTGGAAAACATACGAGTCAACTCCCAAAATCTTCGAAGATGGAAGCTGATGAAGTGAAAAGTGGAAAGGGAAGAAGAAGAGTCGCTTTTTTCACTGGGACTTCAGTGGTGTCCAGATGTTCATCAAAAAGTTGTACTTTTTGCCCATTGCACACCCAAAGCAGTAATTCTACATCTCAACATCGCTAAATTGGAAGAACCATCCCTTTGCATAGTCAAGCCTCATTTCGAGACTACCCACTTCATCAATTGAAACACAATGAAGATTGACGATGAGACGTTGGGAGAAACGGTGTCCATAAGATAATGATCACCGCCATTCCAAGTTTAACGTGACAGCTAGTAAATCCAGATTTGATTCGTTGTCAATTCTAAATTAATTCAACGCCATATCTCACCTGCTATAGATCTGTCATCTCATCTTCTTCAGATCTCAAAATTTCTTCCATGACCTTGCAAGATATCTTCTGCACTTCTGCATGAAATTTTTATCGTTACCCAAAAGAAATGATGATGCCAGAATTGATATAAAGTGGATGGTGGTATCTACTTTCCAACATCATCATTAATGTGTCTTCTTCATACGTTACGCACCAAGATTGATAGAAAAGCTCGTGGGTGTTAAGACTTACAATATAGATGCTCATTGTTACATCCCGAACAGGGCTGTTCCTTTTGAACCTTTTGCAGTTTTATGTCACAGCTTCAAACCAACAAGATATTGTTACAGTTACAACGTCTTTGTCCATTCCAATAATCTCAGATGGCTGTAGTGCACTGAATGAAAACCAGTTCACTCAGTCTGGTACTATAGATGGTATTACTTATGATTCGCTATATGATATTGATTGGTTATACGATGATATTTACAACGTTACTTGGTTCGTTCAGTTTGAGTCCTCCCTAAACTCAACTGGATTCAATCTTCTGGAGTCAAGTGACAATATTGAAGAGTTTTATGGGATTGTCAACCTAATTCAAGGCTCTTTTATTTTGAATTACTTATTGATTCCTAGTTTTTTTGATGAAGAAAGCGTGAACAGTACAGTATTGGAAGATGCTTCAGATTATATGTTCTACGTTGGTGATATGTACAATGGTACTTATAGTGAGCAGATCATAATAGGATGTGATTACATCAACAATACATGTGTTATTTCTAGCTCATCATTGTCATCACAATGGTCATACTCATCTAGCTCGGTATCCCCAATATTGTTATACTCCACTATAAGTGCTACATCATCTTATTATTTCACATCCTCTTCTGGCTCATCCAGCTCCATCAACTATTCCTCTTCAGCTTCATCTTTCATCACTATACTATCCTCCAGTGAACCTACTATTTTATCATCTTCATACTCATCCACACTATCTAAAATTGATGAACCAAGCCAAAGCAGTAGTGTATCATCATCAACTGAGAACACTATGAATTCTTACTCATCTTCAAGCCAATCGTCGATCAAAGAGTCCAGTTCTTTCATAAGGTCAGATAATGCTTGGATTAGTTCATCTGATACATTTTTAATGTCATACTCTGCTTCAAGTTCCTCTTTAACAGCGACAGCTCATTTGTCAGAGTCTATTTTATTCATGAGCTCCTGGGTATTTTCAAACTCTTCTTACAATCCTCAATCATCCAGCACCCTGTTAATCTCATCAATATCATCAACACCATCAGTATCATCAATCTCATCATTATTTACAGTTTCTTCAAGTTCATCATTCTCTTCAAGTTCTTCCTGGATATCATCGGCGTCATCACTGCCTTCAATATTGTCTGTGTCGTCAAGCTCATCACTCTTTGAAAGCTCATCGTCATCAATATCTTCAAGTTCATCATTCCTTGAAAGCTCATCTTTGATATCATCAGTGTCATCGAGATCATTACCCCTTGAAAGCTCAACGTCATCATTATTATCAGGTTCATCGTCCCTTCAAAGCTCATCGGCATTAGTATCGTCAGTTGCATCATCCATATCATCAGTGTCTTCACTATTACCAGTGTCATCGAGCTCATCACTCGAAAGCTCACCGTCAATATTACCAGTGTCATCTAGTACATCACTCTCTGAAAGCTCATGGTCATCAATATCGTCAAGTTCATCGTCCCTTGAAAGCTCATCGTCGGTATCACCCGCATCTTCAATATTGCCAGTGCCGTCAAGTTCCTCATTTATCAAAAGCTCATCGTCATCAGTATCCTCGGATTTGTCATTATTTGAGAGCTCATCTTCTATATCATCAGTATCTCCAATTTTGCTGGTATCTTCAAACTCATTGCTCACTGAAAGCTCATCGTCGCTATCATCAATAATTTCAACATCATCAGGCCCATCTTCAGTATTGTCAAGCTTACCGTCGATGTCATCCGCATCTTCGATATTGCTTGTGTCGTCGAGCTCCTCACTCCTTGAGAGCTCATCGTTATCAATATTTTCAAGCTCATCAGTTATTGCAAGCTCGTCATTGATATCGTCTACAGCTTCAATACTGTCAGTGTCGTCAACCTCATCACTTTTGGAAAGCTCCTCGTTATCAGTATCATCAACTACATCATCCATAGGAAGATCATCATCGTCGGAATCCTCAATATTGTCAATGTTGTCGAGCTCATCATTATCAAGTTTACCCTCCATTGAAAGCTCATTGTCGCTATCATCAATAATTTCAACATCATCAGGCCCATCTTCAGTATTGTCAAGCTTACCGTCAATATCATCAGGGTTTTCAATATTGTCCCTTTTGTCAAGCTCATCATTCATCGAAAGCTCTTCATTGATCTCATCCGTATCGTCAATATTATCACTGTCATCTAGTTCATCGTTATCTGCGGTTTCTTCATCGACATCAGTGCTATCCGTATCGACAATATTGCCACTGATATCAAGCGCATCAACACTTGAAAGGTCATCATCGATGTCACCGTTTCCATCGGCGTCAGAAATATCATCGTTATCTACCGTTACACCTAGCACATCGTCGCCTCAATTATCATCATTAGTACAGTCAACATCATTGGCGTCTTCAACATTGTCATCAACATCATCAAAATCATCTGCGTCATTGGCTTCTTCATTTACAGTGTATTCAGAATTTTCAGATAGGCTGTCGGTATCTATAGCACCATTTTCATCATGGTCACACATCTCATCGGCATACTCAATATCCCAACAGATTTCTTCTTCCCTTATTGTGTCTTCAGTTTCTTCAATGCCTTCCTTGAAACCGTCATCCACGGTAGTCAGCTCTAACCATTTGTCATACCCTGGAAGCTCTCAAGAGACTATCAGTGTTGCTGTTCCAAACACTTTTATAACTCTAGATTTTGATAGCAGTTCCGCTGTGGCCACTGAAGTTTCAGCTATAAATTACTACTACTCTGCTCAAGCGTCAACTACAGATTCTGAGTCGACTGAGTCTGTATTGGAATATTCTGACTCTTATAAATCTTCCAGTTTCTCGTTAAGTTTACCTACCTCATCAATGAAACTGAGATCATCATCAGTGCCACTATCCTCGTTGACATCAATGTCTTCAGCTTCAGTGGCTTCTGTACTATCGTCAGTTTTGTCTGAAACATTCACTTCGGCAGCACCAATAAGTCCACCTTTTCAACCAGCACAATCAGCCTTATCAACTTACTCTGACATGTCGTCCGAAATGTATTCATCCACAGAAGCAATGGAATCTATATCAGCTTCGAGAATATCAAGTTCTTCATCATCATTACCGAATTTTACATATCTGAAGAGCTCTTCATCAGTACAATCTAAAGAATTGACTTCATCGGGATACTTGTCTTCGTCCAGCTCGTCAATTACATTGTCGTCAATATCGTTGGTTGCATCAGCGGCTGAAACTTCGATTTTTTTTACTTCTCCAACTTCATCAACATTTCCATCATCATCTTCATTATATATGGATTCATCAGCTCCTTCATCGTTTGCAACTCAAAGCTCAGAATTATCCCAAACAAGTTCAGGTTCAATAACTATCACATCCATCCCAACCTCACATCCTTCGTCGTTAAGTTCCGACGCTGTTTCAGTTTTTGCTTCCAGCGATTTACCTTCATCGATAGAGCACTCTAGTTTTGACATATCCACACTTGCATCCTATGAACAGGTAGGATATACATCCTCAAAGCCATCCGTTTCAAGCCACGTTAGAACATCACTTAGTGTTGATTCCCAAAACTTGTCATCTGATCCAGCCAGCCATACTTCAGATAATAATATTGCTTATGATGTCTCTTCCACAAGTGTTCAATCAGGGGATGATTCGGAGATCAATAAGTCACAGACAAGCACAATAACATCTTCTTCATTACCAGTAACCTCCACAGCCTTATATGGTTCTCAAGTTACAACAATCTCAAGGTCGGTTGATATTGAGAGCATCTGGAGCTTGTCATCCACTTCGAGATTATCAACCTCGCAATCCTACAGTACATCCTCCACAGGAATGAAAACAGAAACAGGAGCGGAATATACTTCTTCACATGAATCCTTCACCGTTTCTTTAGAAAATAGCGCAACTACTTTAACCATATCAGACCTCCATATTACATCTCATCCAAACTCCACATTGCCACAAAGTTCAGCTTATAACACAGTGATCACAGAGAACACATCAGAAGTCACTTTTGCTCACCTAGTATCATCAAGTTTGAAATCAACCTCATATGTGCCAACCGTTCTGAGTGAAGAGATTTCATCGTCAACATCAATACCTGAACCGAGTTATACTGTCCTTATAGCAAGCTCAAAGCCTGTCTTTGAAACGTCGCTTACTTCAAAGCATGAAAGTTATCTACCTTTTTCGTTGAGTGTATACTCTCATGCTACTACAGGTACAGCTGAACTAAACACATCGCTAGTTTCCAGTGCAGAGAGTTTGGACTCTAACAAGAGTTCTGGTTCATCCTATACCAACTTCTCTGAAGATTCCAAGACACTTTCAACCCCGGAATTTGTCCAAGCAAATACCAGTCATAGCTTACCAGTGTCTGCTACTATGACCATGTCTTCATCATCAGGCTCTTCGAATGAGTCTTATCTAATTTTGTCCGCATCTTCAGAAGATCTTAAATCTAGATCGTTGACAACTCCAACTTCAACCAAAGATACCGAACAATCAACTGAGTCATCGATACCATCATCATCATATGTTCAAATTTTGGACACATCATCTAAATCATCATCTTTAGAGAGTACTTCATCATTGTATTCAGAATCTTCACAGTCAACCACATCACCTTCCAGCTCATCTTTATTGGCCAATGGTGCTAATAATACCTTGACTGCTGCAGTCAGCACCTTCACTGGTGGTTCAAACCGACCATCTCACACATTTGGCTTATGGACTTTACTTTTCTGTCCATTGCTCGCCCTTCTATAGTCAACTCTTTGTACTTCTTTGATACCCAATTCTCATTACTGTTAATTTCTTACCCTTTTATACGTATTCTGTACCTTATACCTTATACTAGATTGATTTCCAATTTACCCGTAAATGGCAGAGAATATAAATGGCAAAATAAAATTCGCTTTTAGAATCAGAGGAAGTAAATTCTTCAGGGCAAAGTAACGACATGAATTCTCTGGTGACACGTTCCTTGATATCCTTTACTAGATACAATCTGTCTATTCAGAGAAGATGTTTTGTGAGTTCAGCCTTGACAATGAACGCTATCTCCTCAAAGGCGCCAAAGAACTCCACGAAGATTTTGAACAATGCTGCAAAGCTAAGAAGAACAACAATAAAGACGCAGACAGACACCAGTATTGTGGATCAGATCAAGAACAATCCATCTATTGCTGCCTGCACCACGTTTACAACATGTGAAAAATACGATCTGGATAAGTTGCTTACCTCTACTGATATTTCAATAAACAAGTTGAATCTTACAAATCTTATCTCCAGTGAAATAGTTTACTTTAAGTTTGATCAGAAGTATGATGTCTTTGTTTTAAATTCTGGAAGTGTTGTCTGTTGGGGATTAGATGAAATCAATGTTGAAAGTAAGATTCTTCCCCTTTTTGAAGATTATATGATTTCCCCTTATGAATTTATTGAAAGTGAAGATATGGATTTTGTTGAAACTGATTCAGCAGGCACAAACAGTTTTATTGAACAAGATACGATTATTATAAACACTAATTCAACTGACCAAGAGTTACTTGACAAGGCTGCATTTTCATCTGGGTTATCAAGATCCACTAGATTAGCTGTTTTAGAAAATGCTTTGGAGCGTCATATCCAGAAAACTAGAAAAATTACCGAGACATTATCTTTAGGTAAGAAATTAACCATCACAGAAAAGGAAGTCTTGAAATCCATCGGAAGACTTTTCCTACTGAGGGGTAAGCTAAATCTATACTCAGAGTTGATTGAAATTCCAGATTTATATTGGTCAGAACCAAAATTGGAAATTATCTATAAAAGCATCTCAAATAATTTGGATATAAAGCCAAGAATTAGTATATTGAATCAAAAGTTGGATTATGCCACTGATGAAGTAAAGGCTCTGATGTCAACATTGACAGATTCAAAAAGTGAACGTTTAGAATGGATCATCATTTACTTGATTATGATTGAAGTTGTTTTTGAAACATATCATTTCTATGAACGCTATTATCTAGATAGAAAGGTTATTGAAGAATTACATGCTGATTCTTCCAAGTGACCACAAGCCAAGGATTGAACATTTTAGCTCATTACTGGGAGAAAATGCTTGTATATAGTGGCAATTGACAAAATAGAAAAGAAAAATAAGGGATTATATTGGGATTAATGATATTTATTGGTTATAGATTTTTGAGATACATATTGTGTTCGTTTTTATTACAAGTTTAACTTCACTTGAGTTATGTTCCAGGCCATAATAGACTTGACAAAGATGCTTTATAACGTTAATGACTTTATATTACAACATATTATTTCTCGGGATCAATTGGTTTTTTCTATGGTATCCAGTTCTAATGTGATATTATCACCATCAATAACCTTGACATGTGTTAAATCTTTCACAACATACTTAGCACCAGATTCATATAACAAATCAGCATCAAAACCAGATGCGATACCTATAACAGTGGCACCAGCACTCACACCAGCCTTGATACCGACTGGGGCATCTTCAAAAACGATTCTGGATGCCTTTTCGCTGTCTATTTGTAAAGATTTTGATAATAACTCCAAACCTTGAAGGTAACCTTGAGGGTCAGGTTTACCCTTTGTAACAGATTCTGCTGTGACGAAAACTTCTGGTTGCTTGACGTCTTTCAAAAGACTGTTGAACCACGATGTAGCCAAACCACGACTACCAGAGGTGACGATGCACCATTTGTCCTTGTTCAAAGAGTTCAAGAGTTCAACATTACCAGGTATACTTTTGACCAAATGTCTGTACTGCTGGCCTATCGACACGTCAAAGGCCAATGAGGCCTTGTTGTCTGTGTTGTCAATGTTTGGAAAGAACTTGGCCATCACCTCAGAGGTACGAGTACCATGGCTATACTCAAACAACGTGGTAGAATCCACGCCATGCTCTTTACAGATGCCAATCCAGATGTGTTCAACAGCATCGGTGGTGTTCACCAAGGTCCCGTCCAGATCAAAGAGACAGACGTCTGCTTGAACAATATGTTTACCCATGTCAGCTTAACTCTTGAAGAATATTAGACAGCAGAAGAAGCAGAAAGGGGTTCAGCTTTTTACAGATCAGACTCTTTGGCTCTTTGGGGAGAAGCACAGATGGTCGGTCATTTCGAGATTTGATATTAATTTTTCGGTAGGGTAAACTGAAAAAATTGTGTACGTATGTAGTATGTACCTGACATTATACAAAGGGTGTGGAGTTATCATTTCTGATCTTATGAGCTATAAATCTCCAAATGTGTCATATACATCTCTCCAGTTGGCAAAAAATCCATTGAAAAATTTAACCCCAAGACCAACATCCTTTGAACCAGTAGCAGCTCTGATACTATGCATCGATAATTGAGAAATACCGAGATCAATGGTTCTTGAACCAGTAGCACTAGATATGGTTGGTCCAATAGTTCCTCCTGATCTAGCATTGCTCTTGATTTGGAAATATTGCACTTCATCTCCATTGATCTTGGCAATGGTTTCAATCAAGGCCAATCCAACACTATCTGTAGCCATATGACCATTAGGATCCAATGCAATAGTAATACCCTTATTTGGAACAGCATAATGATTTTCAAGATATTCATTCTTATAAGTTGGATTGAGTAAATGACTGACATCTGCTGAAAGAACAATGGAATTAGCAAATGAGACTCTAGCCAAAGTATCAATTTCTTCACCAGTTTTCAATTTATTTGCAATGATTCTTTCAGTGATGGTATTAACTAATGTTGACTTAGCCCCCTGTCTTGTTAAAGATCCAATTTCCTCATTATCATACAATAAGACCTGACTGAATGTCTTTGAAGAATAATCAGTCTTTGAATATTCAATCAATGATTTAATAGCTGCAAAAGAACAAATTCTATCATCGATTCTTGGTGAAAAGATAAAATCATCTTCTAATCCACCAATAACACCCTTTTGAGTATCAAATAAATCCAAATCCAATTGAATGATATCTTCCACTTTAGTGTCAGCTAATTTGGCAATATATCTCAATAATTTTATTGGATGCTTACCAAACAAAGGTGCCTTTTTCTCTTTCGCAGTTGGAGTTGGATCTGGAGTTGGATCGTAACCAAATGATGGAATAGCAATGGTCTCCTTATCAAATGGAGGTTGCGAAACAGCACCGAAATGTTCAGCCAATGATGAAATTCTAGCAATTGGCTTTGGAGATGAGTTAATCAATCTGGATTCGACTTTAAAACCCAATTTACTAGATTCATCTTCAACTTTAACTAAAACCCTACCACCAATACCCAAATCTCTATCAAACCAAAGATGTGATAAACCACCAGCATATTGAGCCACACCTAACATTTCATAACCGTCAATTTTTGGCTTTACAGAAACTGGTTTCAATTTCGCAGCTAAAGCATCAATATGAGAGCCAATGATACCTGCACCATATTTTGGTTCCCAATCCCCACCGATGATGAACGCACCTAATGATGTACCGTTTCTTGTAGTGAAATAAAGACCTTCTGTTAAACCTGTCCATTCATCCTTTTCTGACACATACTTGAAGCCATTCTCCTTCAAGATCTTTGCAAAATAAGAAACGACATGAAAGGTTGTTGGTGAAGTGTAAGTAAAGTCAAGGTATGAGTTAGAGTAGTCTAAAAAGTAATCAGTATCGTAAACCTTACTATCACCAGCATTGACGTGTAAAGTTGAGGATTTTAAGGCTTTATCGTCATTATCAACAAATTGATAGTCTTCGTCTTCATCATCATCTGGTGTAGATTGTTCAGTCGAACTCTCAGCATCAGCATCAGACTCAGAAGAATCAAAATTTGAGATATGAGACACTCTGGCTGTCATTGACTTTCTTGTTGAGCGTACATTCCTCGAGTTATTATTCGAAGGCTTTGCATCACTGTTATTGGCTTTGTTCATCATGGTGGCACCCAATTGAAGGATTTCGAAAGCTTGAGACATGACGTTCTCAATATCTTGCAACTTCTTGTTCTGTGGTGGATTCTGTGACATTGTATACCTACTTATTATAGCTGTTAAATGTCGTTGTCAAAAAGGGATTGTGACAATAAGGGGGAGGAGGGCAGAATTGAAAATCTGGAGATTCTGAGGTTTCGGAATATTTCCATGGCTGGTCGACACAGTTTAACAATAGAAGATGCGCAACTTCAACATGTCACTGTCTCCAAAACAAAGTAGAAATATCCACCTTCGAGTAAACTAAAGGGAAAGTAATATAACTCACAATAGAGTATTTTGAAACTCTGTAATCCCACACATTCTCACAGAAATCAGAATTTGTTCAGATTCCGACGTATAAAATCGGAATATATTTGCACGTGATCAGTCACGTGCAGATAAGGCTGAAAAATTTTCAGTATATAAGAGAAGCTGTGGCCTGCTCATCGTCATCATCGTTACACTTTTGTACTTGAAGCTGACGAATAGAATATCAATATGTCTAAAGAAAATAACAAGCTGCCAGATATACTGGCCGATGCTGTGCTGAAGCAATCTATTGCTGTACCAACTGATGCTGTCAAAGTCAGTGGTATCGATTACTCAAAGCCAGAAGCTATAAATATGAGAGCTACTGATCTAATAGCCAGTATGAGAAACATGGGTTTCCAAGGTTCTGCTTTATCCGAAGGTTGTGAGATCATAAATGAAATGAGAGCTTGGAGAGGTAAACATAGAGATGACTTGGAGGAACATGAAAGAACTGGTGAATTTGATGATGAAGGATATCAAAAGTCAACCATCTTTATGGGTTACACTTCAAATTTGATCTCATCAGGTTTACGTGATACTTTACGTTTCCTAGTACAACACAAACATGTCAGCGCTATTGTTGCTACTGCTGGTGGTATAGAAGAAGATCTTATCAAATGTTTGGCTCCTACTTACATGGGTGATTTCAACATGAAAGGTTCTAAACTACGTGAAGAAGGTATGAACCGTATTGGTAATTTGTTAGTTCCAAATGACAACTATTGCAAATTCGAAGAATGGATTGTTCCAATCTTGGATACTCTACTAGAAGAACAAACCGCTGCTGCTGAAAAATTAGGCAGTGAAGCTCTTGATGCTGATTCCCCAGCCATTTTGACACCTTCGAAATTAATTGATAGATTAGGTAAAGAAATCAATAATGAATCATCAGTCCTTTATTGGGCTCACAAAAACAAAATCCCAATATTTTGTCCTGCCATTACTGATGGTTCAATTGGTGATATGTTATTCTTCCATACTTTCAAAGCTTCTCCAAAACAACTTAGAGTTGATATTGTTGCTGATATCCGTAAAATCAACTCAATGGCCATGGCAGCTTCCCATGCTGGTATGATTCTTTTAGGTGGTGGTTTAGTCAAACATCATATCTGTAATGCTTGTTTAATGAGAAATGGTGCTGATGAGGCTGTTTTCATCAACACTGGTCAAGAATTTGATGGTTCTGATGCTGGTGCAAGACCTGATGAAGCTGTTTCTTGGGGTAAAATCAAGGCTGATGCTCATTCTGTTAAGATTTACGTTGATGCTACAATTGTCTTCCCATTAATGGTTGCTGCTACATTCGCCAGTGGAAAGTAATTTATAAATGAATGATAACACCAGAATTGACTAATGAGCTGTACATAGCCACACATATTTATGACGAAGTAACATAGAAGCTAGAATTTACGACAAATAAAATTTTATTCAAACAGAAAGTAGCACGTAAATCAACGTTAATTCTCAAACTATATACCGCTAGTTGATTATATAACACGAATTGAAAAAGACTAAAAGTAACTATTGGATTGAAACCATTCTGTTACTTGAGCGTTGTCCCTTGATAACCAGTCAGAGTTGGTCTTGATACTATCCAAAACTTGATCCAATGATCTTTTGAATCTGGAAGTATCTTTGTCCTTGAAGAACTCAGAGATGTCATTGTAAATCTCGATATCTGAGAAGTAACATAACGTGAATTTGATAAATCTATCAAAAACAACTTTGTTTGCATTGAGTCTGGTATAGATTTCATCATAGTTGTCTTTCAAGTAATTCCATAACTCTAATCTTGCCTTTGAATTTTTAGCTAATGCAATACCAACAAATTGAACATCCATAATTGGGACTTCTTCTGATAAAATCAATCCCAAAGATTTTTGAATCAATGCCTTCGATGTGACATGTCCAAGAGCCTCCAATATGACCTCTCTAGCATCTAATGATTCAGAGGTCTTTATCAAGCCAAATATTTCATCAAATTGTTCTTCTGTGGCTTCTGGATCAGATAGTACAGAAATGTAGGCATATTTCTTGAGTGATGGGTGTATGGAAGAACCACTCTTCAATACCGCGTATAATTCCTTACCCCTCTTACTGATCTCAGGATTTCCAGTGGAGAGAGCAGCTAATAAAAGGTCAGATCTCAATTGTGTAATCAAAAAATCCTCATTTTCAGGAACTTTAAAACCTAGTGTATCAACAGTCACACTGACCAAGTCACTTATATATTTGTTGAAGGCAGCTTGTTCAACTAGACCTTGCTGAGACCAAACTGATTTAATTGACTTTATTCTCTTCAACAATTCAAGCCAAACAACATACTCACTTTCACCCTTGAATGTAGCAAAAAAGTCCAATGCTTGTGTAGTCTTTGTAAGCCCAGCAATAGAAGTAACCGCAATATCAGCTATCAAACCAACTTTATCGGTAGCAGATAAATTGGAAGTGTTTTTAATGATGTTTTGGAATAATTTCTCTTCATAAACAACACGATAAACACCGACAGAATCCTTGTTCACTTTGAAAAAGCTTTCAGAGTCTGGTAATAACTTCTCAAATACTGCAGTTTTGCTTGAAAGATTGATATCAGTCAATTTATCTTTCTCTTCTGGACCTGTTGAAATGTTCAATGGGATCCACCAAAGTGTAGTGTTTTCATCTTCTTTGACATCACCAGAAGAAAGAAATCTGTTTTGAGTAAAGACTACTGAGCCATCTCTAGTTTCAACATTGACATATGGGAAACCAATTTTACGAATCCATGAATCAGTTCTATGAAGAACATCAACACCTGAAACTTCTGAGATTGAACTCCATAGATCATTCGTAGTACCATTACCAAATTCATGCTTCTTCAAATAATGAGATACACCCTTCAAGAAGATATCTGTACCAAGTGAAGCACTGATTTGATTGATACAAGAACCCCCTTTGAGATAAGAGATATGATCAAAGACTTGATCAATATCAGATGATGATTGAATTGGTACTTCAACAGGATGGGAACCTCTCAATGCGTCTAATTCAAGAGCAGATTGTAAAGAAGATGAGACAAACGTTTGGAAAGTTTTCCATTCTGGGAAGAGGTAATCAATGGCATAATAACCAACCCAAGTGGCAAAACCTTCATTTAACCATAATTCATCCCACCAATTCATAGTAACTAAGTTACCAAACCATTGATGAGCCAGTTCATGGGCGACAACATAAGCTACCTTCTCCTTATATTTTGGATCACTTGTCGTTTCATCAAACAGTAAAGCAGTTGTTCTGAAAGTGATTAAACCCCAGTTTTCCATGGCATTATGAGAATATGTTGGGACACTAATAAGATCTAATTTAGGCAAGACATAATCAATTTCAAAGATTGTTGAGAAGAAATCAACAACTTTTGTTGCCACACCTAGAGCAAATTGACCCTGTTCTGAATCGCCTTCTGGTGTATAAACTCTGACTGGGATATGCTTACCACTATATGAACGTTCAGTGAATGCTTCAATATAGTCTAATTTACCAATAGCCCAAGCCAACAGATAGGTTGACATCACTGGGGTCTTTTCAAACTTGACAACTTTTAGTCTACTTGATTCAATGGCTCCCTTTTTCTTACCGTCATCCAATGTCTTTGAAGATTGGACTGGTGTGTTTGATAAAGCTGTGAAATCATCTGCCACTGTTAATGTCAATTGAAAAGTTGCCTTCAAATTTGGTTCATCAAAACAAGGCAAAGCTGAACGGGCATCAGTAGCTTCAAATTGAGTTGATAACAGAACTTGATCCTTACCATCCTTGTCTTTGTAGTCAGATCTATAGAATGAAGACATGTTCTCTTGAATCGAAGCAGAATACTTGATAGTTAAGGATAACTTAGCAGATGGGGAAGCCTTCAAAGTTTCGCTCAGCTTCAAAGTGGCAGTTTGCTTATCTTCATCTTTAACAATGTCAATGACTTCAATCTTGGATTCTGTCTTTGTAACAGAATAGAGAAGATCAGTTGATTTGAAGTTTATATCCTGAGCATGTAATACAATTGTGTCAGTATCTCTTTTGAGATCAAGCTCAATGCTTACAACACCTTCAAATGTGTTCTTAGCGACATCAATGTTGTCAACAGCAAGATCGTAGTGAATTGGCTTAACATTATCTGGTAGCACGTCTCTCTCAGGGGTGGTAGTCGTCATCTTTCCTGTGTTTCTGAATGTGATATTTGACTGTTTGGGGAGCTTCTTGGTCGCCTTCAAATTTGAACTTCATTTCGAAAAAAAAAAAAAAAAAACAATGACAGAAAATCGTGTCAGTAAAAACAATAAAATCACCAAATGAAAACAGCTCAGCGCTCGTATAGAAAATGGAGCCAGAAACCACAATCACAGCAAAAGATGAGCTACTATTCAGACACTGTTGGTGTTGCAAAGACAGATCCACTAAGGTGGAGATTGGATACCGATGAACTTGGTGCCGAAAGATGGAGCTATTTGCCTGAAACTGAACTGGCTTCAAACGCTCAGTCCCATTATGTGAAATACTTGTTGAAGACTCCAGATTATGAACCAAAGCAATTGGAAACTCCAAAGACAGTCTTGGAAAGTTGTATCAATGGTGCTGAGTTTTTTAAAGAGTTACAAGAACCATGTGGTATTTGGCCCAATCAATATAAGGGTCCAATGTTCATGACTATTGGTTACATTGTTGTATGTTATTTTACAAAAACTAAAATTGATGAAGCTATAAAAACTGAACTAATCAGATACATTGTTAATACTGCACATCCTGTTGATGGTGGTTGGGGTCTACATAATGTCGACAAGTCAACGTGCTTTGGTACAAGTATCAATTATATTTCTTTAAGATTGTTAGGTTTACCAGCAGATCATCCGGTATGTTTGAAAGCAAAGAGAACACTTCATAGATTGGGTGGTGCCATCAAGAATCCTCACTGGGGAAAGGCTTGGTTATCAATCTTGAATCTTTATAGTTGGGAAGGTGTTAATCCTGCTCCTCCTGAGTTATGGGCTTTACCATATGCATTGCCGGTACATCCTGGTAGATGGTGGGTTCATACAAGAGCTATTTATTTACCATTAGGATATCTTTCATCAAAAAGAGTACAATGTCAAATAGATCCATTATTGGAATCTATAAGATCGGAAATATATATTAAGCCATATGATTCAATTGATTTCAGCAAACATAGAAATGATGTTTGCGGTGTTGATTTATACTATCCTCATACTAGAATCTTGGATCTTGCCAATCATGTTATGGTATTTTATGAGAAATATTTGAGACCAAACTGGGTTTTGGATTCAATCAATGGTTATGCTTATGATATTATCAAAAAGGAAATTCAAAACACAGATTATCTATGTATTGCACCTGTGAGTAATGCCTTCAATGCTTTGGTCACATACCTTGAGGAAGGTGGTGAATCTTATCAATTCAAAAGATTCAAAGAAAGATTCCAAGACATTTTATTCCTTGGTCCACAAGGTATGACTGTAATGGGTACTAATGGTTCCCAAGTTTGGGATACAGCGTTTGCTGTTCAATATTTCTTTATGGCTGGATTGGATAAATATCCACAATTTGATGAAATGATTGAAAGAGGTTATCTATTCTTGGTAAGATCTCAATTCGATACTGATTGCGTTGATGGAAGCTTTAGAGACAAACGTAAAGGTGCTTGGCCATTTTCTACCAAGACTCAAGGTTATACTGTTAGTGATTGTACGGCAGAAGCCCTGAAGGCAATAATTATGGTTAGATCTAGTGAGAAATTCAAACATCTAAGAAATCAAATCACAGATGAAAGGCTATATGAGGGTATTGATGTTTTACTAGGACTTCAAAATGTTGGATCATTTGAGTTTGGATCATTTGCCACTTATGAGAAGATAAAGGCAACCACTTTACTTGAAAAGCTAAATCCTGCTGAAGTTTTTGGAAACATTATGGTAGAATATCCTTATGTTGAATGTACTGATTCATCAGTCTTGGGATTAACTTATTTCCGTAAATTCTATGATTATAGAAGAAATGATATTGATTTGGCTATTACAAGAGCTCTACAATATATTAAGAGTGCGCAAGATGTTGATGGTTCATGGTATGGTTGTTGGGGTATCTGTTACACATATGCTGCCATGTTTGCATTGGAGGCATTGGCCACTGTTGATGAGAACTATACAAATAGTGAAGTTGTTCGTAAAGGTTGTGACTTTTTAGTCGCAAGACAAATGGAAGATGGTGGATGGGGCGAATCAATGAAATCGTCAGAGACACATACATATGTTGATAGTGATAAAAGTTTGGTAGTTCAAACTGCTTGGGTTGTTATTGGATTAATTTTGGCCAAATATCCAAAGAAAGAAGTAATTGATCGTGGTATCAAAATACTAATGGATCGTCAAAAGTCAACAGGTGAATGGGAATTTGAAGGTGTTGAAGGTGTCTTTAATCATTCATGTGCTATTGAGTATCCAAACTATAAATTCTTATTCCCAATAAAGGCACTGGGTTTATACAATAATGCCTATGATGAAAAGAAATAATCAGAGCATTGAAGCGTGTGAATTAATGTCAAGTTATATCGTATGCAAAATACATTCAACGCACAAGGAAACTGGTGATCAGATTTGCTTTCAGAGTTTGGCTATCTAGTTTCTACAAATTTATAAATACATAAGGGTTCTCCATTACTTCAATCGAGCTTATCTAATACTGACTATTCAGAAGTTAGAACGCCTGTAACATAGAGTTTCCCAATGATTTTGGCTGTTAACGCTTCTTGAAACCAGGCTCCAGACCCAAGACTGAGTCTTGAGACTAGAAAGACGACCTTATTTTTTTATGTCCACATGCCCATTCTCCTTCTCTGGTTTTCCTCCAGGGGGAACGAGTTCGAGTTTGAGATTCAAAATGTGTCCTGAACCGGTCAGAAATCAGAGGTGAGAACATTTGAAGCACAATTATCATATAGATGCAATTAGAGGAGGGTTTGTTTTTATTGATGCATTCTTGTAGCAGACACATTATGTATGGGATACCATAGAGAATCATAAATATAATTCATTTGTGATATTCACTTGGTGAAATGTTGTCAGTTGCAGTTCGAGTTGGAATATCTGGACATAAAAAGAGATTTTTGGCACAGACTCAAAACTCAAACGAGTCTCGATATGGGACTTTCCGTTATTCTGACGAGTCCTTACATTATTGCGACGAGTCCTTACATTATTCTGACGAGTACTTATATTATTATGACGAGTGCTACTAAAATGACAAGTTAACAGTTTAATTAATGCAAATAGGTTTTATATTATACTAGTTTCAGCGTTTTTATAATTGTGCAAACAACTCCTATCTATCTTTCTATCCTCTCAATTGTTCAACGTTGATTACGCCATTTCCAATTGTTTCCATAACTTCCTTTTCTATCAGAGAACCTGGATTATCATACACCATACTGGCATCATATGCACTGATTATTCTTGTTTCAGTTATACCAATTTCACAATGCGCTAATGCACTTATACAATTTGCATATCTCGTTATAGTGTTTCTTATACTTGTTGAGATTTGATCATTAACATCACTATAAATTTCCCATGAACTTTCTTCTTCCAATCTAGTGATAGAAACCGAACCCTTACCAGGTTGATATTGGCCCTTTGAGCTGATTGTGGATGCATCTCTACCTATGGCAGAGTTTGTATCATTCAATAAAGCATCTGTAGTCTTTCTGATCCATATGTAACCATTGACACCAATGATTATACTTACATTACCAGGTAATTGATGTGAATGATTTTTGGCTCTAACAATCAATGAACTTGGTACTTTTAAAAATATACCATTTCTTAACTTACCATATTTCAAAGATCTTGTATGTAATGAGGCAGCACCATCTTGAAATGTAGACTGAACTTCAGCATTCAATAAATCACCTTCCTTTAAGAAAGATCTCATTTGTAATTCATCACTTTCAGACTTTCTTCTCAAGACACCACCTGGTAAATTCACGGAACCCAACATCAAGATAGCATCTTGCTTTGCACCAATGTCTACTTTCCATCTTCTTTGACCCACTTCTGTTATTCTACCAACAACATGATCACCGGTTTCTGGTTCATATCTTCCTCGTATAGGTGTTACAGTTAACAATCTATTAACTCTTGAAACAGTACCAGCAACAGAACTGTATGTCATATTACCCAAGTAATAGGTACCATGACCTCTCATCCAAATAGGATCATCAGTAACCAACTCACCAGGAGTAACGACTGATTTCTTTAATCCGTTTTCATCCAATTTTGATTGTTGTTGCTGTTGATTTGTATCTTCAGTATCTGAGAGTAGTTCAATGTCTGAATCAGACTCTTCAACATCATTGTATGCAAACTGACTTGATTTAGATATAGTTAAGATCTCCATGTTGACCAATATTTATGTTGGTCTCTTGTTGCTTTGTTAGTGGCTCCTTCTTCAAATTTTCACTTTTTTCAATATTTTCCCGGTTCGCGCAACAATTTTAATGTTTGTGCGGGTAACGTTTATCTAATTGGCTGATCTTCATAGTCAGATTGTATGTGAACATACTATAAATTGGATATAATATCAACGTATGTGGTCGCTATTGCCCACTGAAGTTATAGTACATGTTGCCGTACAATAATTACCACCAAATACTGATTCTGCCAATTGTTGAGCTATTTTGTGTCAGCCTTTCACGGGTCACTAGGACTCACCCCCAAAAATTAACCACAGAAAACAGAAAAGGCTTGAATTAGTTGAAGCTGAAGCATCTCAGCCAATACCACCATCTTGCTTAATTTCTTGCTGTCTCCTACACATTAATTGTCATCAATTACACATACTCTAATTCACTGCTCATATACACTACTGCTGCCCTCGATATCATCCACAGTTACACCCACAAAATGTCTACTGGTAAAGTGATTGTTGTGTCCAATAGAATCCCTGTCACATTGGGAAAATCCGATGATGGCAACTATGAATACACCATGTCATCTGGTGGTCTGGTTACTGCTCTTCAAGGTCTTAAGAAAACAACTACTTTCCAATGGTTTGGTTGGCCTGGATGGGAAGTTCCTGAAGAGGATCAAGCCAAAGTTACAAAGGATCTTAACGATAAATTCAATTCCACTCCGGTCTTTTTAAATGACGACATTGCTGAACTCTACTATAATGGGTTTTCAAATTCAATCTTATGGCCATTATTCCATTATCATCCTGGTGAAATCAACTTTGATGAAGGTGCTTGGGCTGCTTATAAGGAGGCCAACAACAAATTTGCCATTGCTATACTGAAACATGTTGAAGATGGTGACATCATCTGGGTTCATGATTATCATTTGATGCTGTTACCTCAATTGTTAAGAGAGGAAATTAAGACTAGAGGTATTAAAGATATAAAGATCGGATTCTTCTTACACACTCCTTTCCCATCTTCTGAAATTTATAGAATCTTACCAGTTAGAAAAGAGATCTTGAAAGGTGTATTGAGTTGTGATTTGATTGGATTTCATACTTATGATTATGCAAGACATTTTTTATCAAGTGTTGAAAGAATCTTGAACATTCATACTTTGCCAAATGGTATTGAATATGATGGCCGTTATGTCTATGTTGGTGCCTTCCCAATTGGTATTGATGTCGATAATTTCACAGAAGGTTTGAAAAAGCAACCTGTTATTGATAGAGTTAACCAATTGAAATCAAAATTCAAAGATGTTCAAATCATTGTTGGTGTTGATAGATTGGATTATATTAAGGGTGTTCCCCAAAAGTTACATGCTTTTGAAGTATTCTTAACAGAACATCCAGAATGGATTGGTAAAGTTGTTTTGGTTCAAGTAGCTGTTCCATCAAGAGGTGATGTTGAAGAATACCAAGCTTTGAGAGCCACTGTCAATGAACTTGTTGGTAGAATAAATGGTACTTTTGGTACTGTTGAATTCGTTCCTATTCATTTCATGCATAGATCTGTACCTTTCAATGAATTAATTTCACTTTACAGTGTCAGTGATGTTTGTCTTGTCAGTTCTACAAGAGATGGTATGAACTTGGTCAGTTATGAATATGTCGCATGTCAAGAAGATAAGAAGGGTAGTTTGATTCTTTCTGAATTTACAGGTGCTGCACAATCTTTGAACGGTGCATTGATTGTTAATCCATGGAATACTGATGAATTGTCTGCTGCTATTTATGAAACTTTAACCTTACCAGAAGAGAAGAAGGTAGCTAATCATGATAAATTATTTCAATACATTTCTAAATATACTAGTTCATTTTGGGGTGAAAACTTTGTTAAAGAGTTAATGAGCATTGACAAATAATGAATTATGCTAACTAAAGACAGTGCTTCAATGAACCTTTTACGAGCAAAGAAAAACAACACCAAGCTGATTGAAATATTGAACTGATTTTACTTTATAATTATAACAAGTTAATATATATAATAAGAAAGATGAGAATAAGTTTATATTATATTGTAAACAAACAGATAGGATGTATCTCATGAACAACAACTTATTCATCTCCAAATAAGTTCCCAAGTGCTCCGTTTTCAGTATATGGGTCATCCATAATGTTTGTATCTGCTTTCTTCTTTCTGGATTGCATTTCTAATTGCTTGTTTCTCTTAGCCTTGACTTTTTCGTCACTTTCATCTGTCTTGATTGTTTGTAGAAATTCTTGTAGAGCGACTCTTTGTTCAATTGTGTTGTTGCTAATGGCAAGTAATTGTTCAAATGATTTTATAAGTTCTGGTGTACAGTTTGGTAAAGAGCTTTGGAAAATCTCACCAATATATGGACCTCTGCTTCTCAAATTGATATATAACGATGTTAGAACAGAACATGCTTCTCTGTGTGATTCTTGGTAAAAGTCATCCATTAGGAGATATAGCAAAGCCTTAACAATGTGATCACATAAAAACTTGTCGACTTCTTCATCCTTCAGAACAATATCGCTCAAGAATGCCTTCAAAACCAATACTGTGTTGAAGGAACTTCTAGAGTCTCTATATTGCATAATATGACAGCATAGTTGTAAAAATGGAGCCAATATCTTTTTATCACCAAATATTAAATTACGAATAGCCTTTTGAGTTTCAGTCAATGGTGAAATATGACCATATTGACCAACACAATCAATAATTAATCTAATGACTAGTTGTGTAACTTGTCTCAAGATATATTCCTGTGTCATTTCATCTGATAATTCCGCGTCATCTTCATCAGTCTTAAAATCTGAGATATAAACCTTTTCCCATTTACTGAATAAGACAACGTCCAATTTAGAAAATAGTTGTGGTAAAAAGTCACTCATGAATGAATCAACATTAACAGGAGGACAGTATTTGATGACACTTCTCAGCATTACACTAATCATATGCTTCCATGAATGTAAGGTAATTCCAACCTCTTCACTAGCAGCAGCTCTCCATAATAGATTGGCACCATCTGGCATAGTATATAAAGTGTCATCCAATTGTGAAATAGAGTCAATAGCGGAATAAACATACTCTCTTGTTTGACGAATAATGAAACCTAACGAATCAGCAAAATCTCTTAATGTGGTCATAGCCATTTCTGTTTCTTGTAAATATGAGTCTCTTGTTTGTATAGAAACACCAGTGTACCAAAATCTTTCCACTGTTGTTTGTTTAACAAATGATTGAACAATTTCAGGTAATTCTTTCCAATTTTCAGGGTTCAAATATGCTTGAATTTGATATAACAATTGTAAAATATAAGGAACAATAGGATAAACTCTTGGTTTCCATAATTCAACTGTTTGTTTGAAATCATCAGAATCTCTTGGTAGTCTTTCAATCGAAAATTGAATCAAAGTTCTAGTACTCTTGATTGGAAATAATACGCCCCATCTTTCTTTCAATTGGGCTTTCAACTTTTTTCCTTCGTCATCCATTGGTGTGTTTAATAGATTTTCACCTGGTTTAATTCCTCTCTTTTCAAAATATTTTTGGATTTGCACAATACCTAATCTCTCCATGAACCAGGTTAATTCACTTAAACCCTTAGTTGTAGCAGGATCACTCCAAGCTGCAAGTTCTGGCTCCACTATCTTTACAAATCTATCATACTTATCAGGACTATCAGATCTCATAGCAATAACCATCAAAAACGATTTATATGACGTAATTTCTGATGGTTGTAATTTTGGTGCTAATCTTTCAAAGACAACCTCCAAATCCTGAATAATACCTATCAATTTATCTGGTAAAACAAATGCAGCTCTATTTAATTCACGACCGCAGACAGATCTAAGATCATACACATAGCTGATTTGTTCTGAAGTGGCACCTTCAGGATACTCGTAGGTCAACAATGTAAGAATTTTCTCAATGACTTTGAAAAATGTTGGGTCAGTGACGACTAATGAGGAATAGATAGAAATCTGGGCCAATCTCCTTAGTAAGACAGGATGTTGCATGTCAATATTGAGTATTTTTATGATGATTGAATCCATCATTAGTATCAATTGGTCTAACTTTTGTTTATAGTCAGTTGGTTCTTCATCCTTTGTATACCAAATCTTCCATCTCATGATACCTCTAGTGGCAGCTTCTGTTATATCTAGTTGTGACATGGCTAATATAAATGCTTCGGAATGAAGATCTAAAAATTGAACTTGGATTGCTTGTTGTCCAAGCCCAGATGCAAAGAATTTTTCTAAACGATCATTCAGCCACATAAGACCAAACTCTACTTTCAGACACATGATGATTCTAATGATATCATCAATCAGTTTTCTATAGTTACTCAAGAAAGAATAAATCTCTTCTTGTGAGTTAAAATCTGTTCTTAAAAACAATTGATGAGGGTTATCTTTTGGTAGATCTGTAAAATTGATCAATCTAGAGGCTGAAAATTCCAACAAATCAGGTAAAATAACTGAAATAGATTCAGCTCTTGTGTCATCACGTAACATATAACACCAAAATGGTAAAGATATAGCACTAACTGTTAAACTCATATTACTACTAGTCAAAAGAACTAGTTTCAAGAATCCACTAACATCAGACTTTTCTTGATCAATAATGCTCAAATGTTCATTTAGACAAACAATCATTTCAGTCAATTTCTTTGCAAAGGCATATTCTTCATCATCAACATCTTCTGGGTCAAGGGATAATGAATTGTATAGATTGTTCAACAATGCAATTCCTTCTGGCTTGAATATTTCACCAATGATAGCATCTAAATCAGTTGTCTTAGAATAAGGTCTTGTAAATAAAGTATGCAAACATTCAACTGATAACAATTTTATGTTGATGTTATCTATAGAGATTGTATGTAATAAACTTTGAAGGATTTGTGAGTCTCGAAGTAGATCACTGCAAGGCCAACTTAAACAAGTTTTGAATGCTTGTAATAATCTTAATATTGTCTTTTGATCACCATTTCTTATGGAAACTTGTAAAAATTCTTGCCATATGACAAACCAACCTTCACTTGTGGCCTTTGAAGACAATAAATTGACATTTGGTTCATAAATTTGATTCAATAATGATTCTGGTAAGATAATATTGATGCATGATGTCTTTAAGAAATAATTTCTTCTTACAGCTATTGAATCTTCCAAGATATAAACATCTTCAAAAAGAGTTCTCATGATAATCAACACCAGTTCTCTTGTTTGTTGATTCAAGTTCCATAGGTTCCATAGATCATTATCCATTGAACTCCATCCGACAGACAAATCTCTTGAAGAAGCCTTCTCATTGCCATCTAAAGACAGATATGAACCCCAACAACGTTTTGCCACTGCAACCCAAATGAAGGCCAATTTTTCTTTCAAATAATTAGGATCATTTTGTTGTAAATTGTTGCAAAGATCCAAGATCCATTTAGTGATGGCCAATTTCTTTTCTTGATCATAATGATTCCATTGTCTATTGATTGAATTTTGTAGTAAAGTGAGTCCAAAGTGGCGAACAATAGGATCTTGAGAGGGCAATGCCAATTCATAACCCCATAATGGCGATTGATCCTGAGTTTTGATGTTGTCCAGAAAGCCTTGTGCCTTTTGACGTTCACTGTTTTCAGTCTTTGGTGAATGGATCAATTGAAGAGCACCAATGATCTGATTCACAGCGCTGGCGTCCATAATGCTAAAATAATCTTAAGCTAAGTCCCTTTTTAACTATGATGGCAAAGAAAAGAGGTTATAGAATTGATTCTTGATTGAGAATTCCGACGATTCTTTTGTTTAAAATTATCAGAGACTTCAAGAGTGTATGTCTCTCTGAAGAAGTAACCAATTGAGTGTTTCTTGATAAGATGATTCTTTGTATATGTAATGCTTGTTGTTGATCTCGAAACAAAGATAATGCGAGGTATGGTAACAATTGGCAAACAATGAGGTGTAAGGATCCTGTACTCTCTAAGACTGTAATTGACTATAGCAGACTGATGGTTCTCTATAGGTCAGTCCAGTCAACAGGGTTGTCTCTTTTGTGGTGGGTTTCTGTTTGTATCTTCTTGATGGATTTGGTGTTTACCTTTTTCTTGTTTTTCGTTCAACATTTAAAAAAAAAAATTGGGAGAAAAAAAAAAATTGAACATTTGAACATTTGAACGTTTTGAAGATTTGAGCATTTTTGAAGAAAACTGGTTTGGTTTGTCTGATATTATGGGCTCTGTTGAGGGCTTTCAACCTATCTAAGGTTGACTTTGGAAACTTATCATGGTATAGGCAAGCATTATATTGTCTACTGTTGTTTTGCAGGGTCCATCTGTGGTCAGTTTGGCTTGAAATGACATGTTTAGAAATACAATGTACATGCAATTTATGCTTTGAATGTTTTAATATGATCATACAATCGTTTGAATGGGGTTAATTCAACTTTAAAATTTACATTTGTGATCCTGTAGAACATTGTTTTGATCTTGGAATATCGCTATGGCTCAAATGCTGACTAAAATGGTTTAAGGGGTTCTACTAATATGTCTTCTGAGGGTAATCGATGAGTATTGTATTCCTATAAAACTAAAACCTTCATTCTCAAGTGATATTATAACATTTACAAATATATTATCATTACCACATGCAAAAAAAACAATGCAATATAATAGTGAACACTCATAGATAGAATTTTCTCTTATCCTTGTCCATCTCTGATTTATGTTCCCATTCGATTTCTTCTTTAACACCCTTTTGCAATCTTCTCAGCTTCATTGTGAACTGAGGTCCTAATTCTTGTAACCCAACCTTCTCTTCATTTCTAAATACATATCTATGTCTTCTGAAGAATATGTAATCTCTTTGATTATGTATTGTAACAACATTTCTACCTTCAAATTCTGGTCTATGAGGGAATAATGATTGAAATAGTCTCCCTACTGTTTGACCTAATCTTGTTGTAAAGTTATTCAATACTAATTCTGGAATATGATCAGTGGCATTACCATGTCCCTTGATCTTCTTACCTGGAACATATGATGAGATTGAGAAATAAAAAGTTGGCCCCTCAGGTAGATGGATAAATGTTAGACCATTAACGGCTTTCTTATCTTCATTTATCACTATCAAATCAGTGAATCCTCTATTAGCACAATATTTGGACATGTCTTTCATTGTATAATCTCTTTGACGTTTGACAAATGTAACGTTAGGGAAGACTTCTAGTAGTATATCAGCAAATTCATAAGCTGCCTTTCTAGCATTTGCATTTGTAGTTAACAAGATTTTTGGTTCACGGCCATCAAAGTATGAGTCAAAATCATCTTCACCTTCAATCTCTTGGCCAATAGTTTCATCAAACACTCTCTTAGATTCAATTGTAGCTGGAACATTGGCAGCTAATCTTTCTTCTTTCAATTCCGGGTTGGCTCTCTCTTCTTTAGCTCTTGTCGCACGCAGGGCATGACGTTCTTTGTTCTTTTTGTGTTTTATTTTATCAAAGACTTCTTGTCTTTTAAGTTTATTCTTAATAACCTTCTTCTCAGCTTTAGGCATGGTTAGTTGTATTTCTGGTTTTGGTTTTAAAGTTGATTTATATCTCAGTAGTACGTAAAAGTAGAAAAGATTTCCTGAAAATTTTAATTTTTTGGTGACTTCCGAGGAGATGAGCCGGAATTCCCAATTCGGAAACCATTATTGAAACTGACACCTACTTGTACGTAAATACTACATTTATATATATGCGTAGAAGGAGGTTTTGCTATAAGCTTACTCTGGTTTATTGATGTATATGGTCTCACTATAAAACCAAATCTTTTTGGTGAATCATTCCAGTATATTCGCCTAATGACGCAGCTTCTTTCGGATTTGTCTTGTTCAAATACTTCATCAAATCGTCATAACTTGCAGTATTGATATCAATATCATCATCTGAGTCTTCGGCCTCATCATTATCATCTTCATCAGCACCCTCAAGGGAGTCTTTGGCTGCTCTTTCATTCTTGATTTCAGATTCCTCAATTTCTCTATTCATTATCTGCTGAACCTTTTCTTGATCCACTCTATTACCATCCACGATACATTTTAATTTGTATCTCATTATCTTTCTAAATTTGTACATCGTTACTTGATCGTACCAACCATCATAAAAGTCACATTCCTTTCTCAGTTTAGAATTCTTCAAAAATGTAACTAATTCTGGATCAATGATATTTTCTATTTGAAAAATCAAAGAACTTGGCAAGTCTTGCCCATTAAATTTAAATATTGATGAAACTCCTTCATCAACTTCACTTAAAAAATCTTTAGGGATCTTTTTGTTATACCCAACGACTCTAAACCCTTCTGTTTGATATTTGGAAAACTTTACAAATTTTCTAGGGTCAACATTGTATTTGATGTAGGTTTGTCTCCATGGTCCCTTGTTGAATGAGTAAGTTACTTGTGGCAATGCATATCTCAAACAACCCTTCAATGTAACTGGTAATATTGCTTCAATATGCCTTCTGATCCAAATAGGTTTCAACTCCAATAACTTCTCCACTATCTCTAACGTTTTCAATATATCCCTGGAAAGAACATGATCTTTATCCTTCTTGAAATAATCCAATTGTTCTAGCAATTCAGGTGATGGACTCGTAGGTACTTCATCAGTATATTTGATTAAGATGGAATTCAGTTTGATATGTTTATTTTTTGTTGTTAGTTTCCCATCTTTGCTTACAATCGTAGCAGAATTCTTTTTATAGTTATATTTGAAAGGTAATGGGATCGATGAAAATCTTGGAGGTGGTGGTAATTCAAATGATTTTGATTCTGGGTTTGGCTCCCATGGTGTCAAATCTTGGGTAAATTTCAATTCTTTAATATTTGAGAAACTCAAGTCATGGATGGAATCATTTATTTTGGAGGCAAACTTATCATTTTGAATTTGATATTGAAAATCTGACATCTCTCTAAATCTGAATGTTTTGTTAATTATGGCAACTGGTTGAATTTGTACTTGTTTCTTATGATTATTTGTTTGTTTGGAAATTGCCTCCAAAGTTTGACGAATGTTACCATTATGTTTAGCTAATTCCTTTTTTGATACAGAGATCTTCAATAAAATATGTTCATTTTGTGCAATCTTAGCATTGACTGGATGTTCATAGATGTTTTTGGTAAATTTCAATTCTAAGGGATTCTCAGTCTCATCCAAGCAAGATTTGATAATCTTGTCTTTACCACCAACCATATCAAAGGCTTTATCGACATTTTTCACCAGGAGCGGATACTCAATGCATGATATATGGGGGATATCTAATGAATGTTCTTTAGCGTACTGATTAGCCATCGTGTCCTGCTCTGTTCTGGGTTAGTTTTAGTACTTGAATGTTGAATGTATAGAAAGCTGTTTTGTTTGTTTTGTTTGTTTACCTTTTTCGTGATTGATTTTATTTATAATGATTGGTGTTTGGATTTTTTACTTTCTCATCATCACCTACTCTTGCTCGAAATCACTGATGATATGACTGAGGGTGTTGTTGTTGCTTGTAATGCCAGTGATTGGGTCTACTTCAATGAGGGAAATGCTAACATTCTATACAAGTATGTAGGTGCTGATGCTGGTATCCAAAACAAGCTTCTGAGGCTGAGGAAGAATAATCAAGATATGGATACATTTCAAGTTTATGAGTATCTAAACACAACTATCAAGCCATTATTAGATCCATATTTAATTCCATTTGAATTGATTAAGGTTGGATTTGAAATAAATGGATGCTTGAACGATGGATATGGCTTGTTGATTCCTAACTTGATACCAAACAACTCCCAAATATTCAAAAAATCCAACTATTTCAAGACTTTCAAGTCTGACGCATACACAACCATTGAGTTGAAACCCAAGTGGTTGGTACCCAGTGAGCCAGAATTCGATTCATTGGGACATGAGAAATGTCGAAACTGTGCACATCATCGTCATAAGCATGGTGAGCATTCAGAAATTTGTTCAACGGATCTACTACGATCAGATGATGAAGGAATAGTTGAACGAGTAGTTGATAAGTTACTTGATTTCAAAGATGATGGTAAGAAAGAAAATATCAAAAGGAGTTTAGTAGAATATTTCAAATCAACTTCTACTAATGTCATAACTAAGTTGTACGAGTTACAGAAGAGTACTACATTTGATTTTAATGACATAAAGCAAGAATCCAATATAACTGATGAAATCAAATTAGGAATGAGTCTTAGAGACGTTACTATATTCATTTCCATACCCAATGATAATACAAATACTAAAATCACAACTTTTGTGACTGATTTGGATCCTAAATCCAGTGCAAAATGGAAACATTGGGTATCAACTGAAAGCAAACTTCATGAATTAGGGTATTATACATCATCTCAAAACATCAGATAATGATCATCATGATTGATTTGATGATCATTCAGTTGTCAAACTTCCAATAAATCTCAAATCATTATCCATACCTTCGATCCATATATCAAATTCATTATCAGATTTGGATGCTAATCCCAATTTAATCTCTTCATTGGCGAAGATTGGTTCAACATTCTTATATTGAAATTTGAAGACTTTATTATTGTATAAGCTGGAAAACCATTCTAATAGTAAGGTCACTGTCAATGGACCATGCACTAGTACTTGTGGATATCCTTCAGTTTTACAATATTCTTTATTCCAGTGTATTTTATGAGTATTGAAAGTTAATGCAGAATATCTGAATAATAAATATTCTGATGGTTTCATGAAGTGAGAAAACTCTGGCTTTATGGTGGATGATCGTTTCCTCTGGTTCTTAGCATCGTATAAAGAATTAGTGTATGCTAAAGTTCTTATTTCAGATAACATAACACTCTGATTTTCATCTATTAAATCTCTTTGAATCGTAACGAATTGATTATCTCGTAAACTTCTTGTCTTTGTGATAGTTTCATGGCAGGTTAGTTCTTGTCCGTACAATATAACATTTTTAAACTCAATTGAGCCACCAGTCCAAAGTCTCCTTAAAAACGACTTATCATTAGGGGCCTGATAACTATCATAACCATCTCTATTGAGCTCTTCTTCTGGGAATTGTGGGTTGAAGTAGATCAAATGGTAGCCATATGGCAGTTTTCCAGTCAGTTCTCGCTGCACATTGAAGTATGGATATAATGTAGCCTTCAACGCCTTGGACTGTCCCAGCGTTACCACTTCCTTGATGCTGAAATTCTTGATCATCTCCAGCCAATATATATTGGTGCTATTATATTCTCAGATTTGCTGCTTCTTTTCTTTCCAGTAAACGACTTAAACGAAAAAAAAAAAAAAAAAAAAAAAAAAAAATCCACCTCAATTTCGAATCGACAAATCACCTTTTTACTTTCTCACCTTGAACACGTAAACAAGTTGAAAGTTACAAACCAAACTGAACATCAACATGTCCCTGGATACTCTGGACTACTCCGTCTTGGTCTTTCTGGCCCTTGCTGTTGCTGCATACTTCACAAAGGGCCTTGTCTGGGCTGTCCCAAGCGATGGCATCAAAGTCGTGTCAACTTCAAGAGACATCAACGAAACAGTCGTTGCCAACAACAAGAACTATTTGATCTTCTTTGGCTCACAAACCGGTACTGCTGAAGACTACGCTAACAAGTTTGCTAAGGAATTGAAGGCAAAGTACAAACTGAACGTGATGGTTGCTGATTTGGAAGATTATGATTACGAATCATTAAATGAATTAGAATGTATTGTCTCATTTTTCATTTCAACTTATGGTGAAGGTGATTTCCCTGATTCAGCTGTTCCATTCGAAGAACATTTGAACACATTATCTGAAGGCGAATTAAGCAACTTCAAATATACCATGTTTGGGTTGGGTAACACCACCTATGAATTCTACAATGCTGCTTCACAAAAGGCAACAACACTCTTGAATGATGCTGGTGCCACTTTAATTGGTGAACAAGGTAAAGGTGATGATGGTGCTGGTACTTTAGATGAAGATTACTTATCTTGGAAAGAAGCAACATTGGCCTTATTGAAAGATTCATTACACCTAGAAGAACATGATGCTACTTTTGAACCATCTTTAACTTTATCAAAATTGAATCCAGGTGAATATCAAGATGATAAAGTCTTTTTAGGTGAACCAGATAAATCTTATTTGGATGGCTTTACTGATTTATCTTTAGGTCCATTTGATCATGCTCATCCTTACTTGGCACCAATTGTTAAATCAAAGGAATTATTCAATTCAAAGAACAGATCATGTATTCATGCTGAATTTGATTTATCAAACACTAACTTACGTTATTCTACTGGTGATCATCTTGCTGTTTGGCCATCAAATTCAGATGAGAAAGTTGAAGCATTCTTGAAGATTACCAATTTAGAAGACCAAAAGGAACAAGTTATTCAATTGAAACCATTAGATGCTACTGTCACAATCCCATTCCCAACCCCAACCACAGTTGAAACTATATTCCGTAATTACAAAGAAATCTCTGGTCCAGTATCAAGACAAATATTATCAACTTTAAAGCAATTTGCTCCAACTCTTGAAAGTAAAGCTGAAACTGAAAGATTAAGTAAAGATAAAGATGCCTTTGCCTCAGAAATTCATTCAAAGAAGTATGATTTAGCTGAAGTTTTATCATTATTATCAAATGGTACCAAATGGGAAATTCCATTGGAATTTTTGATTGAATCAATTGCTCATCTACAACCTCGTTATTATTCTATTTCTTCATCTTCATTATCTGAAAAGACTACAATTCATATCACAGCTGTTGTTGAAGCTGAACCATTCAGTGGTGAAAGATTAATCACAGGTGTTACTACCAACTTATTACGTAACATTGAAGTTGATCAAAATAAGAAATCATCTAAACTTGACTTGACTTATAATTTGAAGGGACCAAGAGGCAAATTCAGTTCATACAAATTACCAGTCCATGTTCGTCGTTCTACTTTTAGATTACCATCAAACCCATCAACACCTGTTATCATGATTGGTCCAGGTACAGGTGTTGCTCCATTCAGAGGGTTTGTTAGAGATCGTGTTAGACAAGTTGAAAATGGTACTAAGGATATGGGTAAGGCCTTATTATTCTATGGTTGTCGTTCATCATCAGAAGATTTCTTATACAGTGAAGAATGGCCACAATATGCAAAGACTTTGGGTGAATCATTTGAATTAATTACTGCCTTTTCAAGAGAATCTGAAAAGAAAGTATATGTACAACATAAGGTTTTAGAGCGTGCTGATGAAATCATGAAATTAATTGATGCAGGTGCCTTCATCTATATCTGTGGTGATGCTGCTAAGATGGCTAAAGATGTAAATGAGGCTTTAATCAAGATCATTTCTAATGCCAAGAACATGACTGAAGATCAAGCTCATGAAGTTTTAAAGAACTTCAAGACTACCAATAGATATCAAGAAGATGTCTGGTAATAATTTTTATCGTTCATTAAGTGTTTGATCTTCAGATTGATTAGTTTTGATAACTGATTTTGAGAATTTACAACACGACACTAATTGCTTCCTTATAAAACTTTCCCAGTTACAAGAGCTCAAGAGTCAAAAGAGTTTCATGTTATGAGCCAAATATTATTTTATATACTTTTATCATTTTTATAATTTGTGTTTCCTCTTCCTCCACCATCAACTAATTCAGGATATTTATTAACTATTGTTACTGAAATTCGACAAGATTTGTTAAGAAATTCACATCATGCTACTACTGTAGGGTTTAATATTCAAACTAGTTAAAACTCAATTAATCATTGCAAATATACACACACTCGTACCAATATTTCCTTAAAGAACTTCTCCGTGATCAAACTCTTCTTCTGGCTCCATATCATGATATGTTGGTTGAATTGTTTCATTGATCAAATTAATAAAGTTTGCATTTTCTTCATTAGTATCACCATAAAGAATTCTTGTCAAATCGACAAAATTTGCTCTTGGTATCTCTTGTCTTGCCCTTCTACCAATTTTATATTCAACTAATTCCTCTCCCGATGCAGGATCACCCTTTATCACAGATCTAATAACGTATTCTGCCTTATCTAATTGCTTGAAAAAATCAATCAACTTGATATCTAGAATTGGAATAGTGGTTTCTTTATCAAGGGCGAAATCTTCTTTTAGGATCTTGGACAATTCTTCTTCCGTTACATGATTATTAGAAATAATGATCAGGCACACAATGGTTAAGGCTAATCCGTTGAATAACTTGTCAGCATCAGTTCCTGATTTTGGATATTTTTGGTTGTTATTTCTATAGTCTTTTCTTTCTGCATGGAACTCACTATGGAAAATCTTATCATCTTGTGTTCTCCATCTAGCCTCCATTTGAAATCTTAGATGACTATTTTCGATCTCATTAACCAAGATATATTTGGAATTACTTGTCTTTGCTTTCTTGGTACCATTTGATTTCTCAGTTGATACTTTAGCATCAACCAGTTCGGTGATTGTAAAGCCATACACATCTTGTAAGATTGTTCTAGCATCGCTCAAAGCTGTATTAAAATCCATTTTACCAGTTGCTGAGTCCCGACAAACTTTTCTAATCTGATCTCTAGAAAGTGGTACGTTGCTTGAACTGGATGCTAGAAACATTCTAACAACCTTGATGGCAGTTTTGTCTGCAGCCTAAAATTTGAAGAATAAAGTTAGTTCAGCTATACTTTCAGATTTTGAAACACTCTGTTCAATGCAAAACTTACTGATTTCAAGAAATTTGGTTTAGCTTCTGCCGATTGGTCAGATTCGTACTCGTTATCGCTCATTATATGTCTTAACCAGAAGGATGGCCTGCTTGCTGGTGATATCGAAAGTGAAAACAAGAAAAACGCCAAAAGTTTCGCGTCTTTTCATCCGGACACCACTTTGAAAATTTTTAATGGCTTTTGGCAGAAGAAGAAGAAGATGAGAAGGATGTTGATATTGTATTGCTGTTCAGATTGCATGTTGCGGAGTAGTATCATCAGAGTAGCAAGTCCCATTTTACCGCAAATATTCAAACGATCCATAATGTCTGAATCTCTGAAGCCTGCTGTAAATAAAGAAATGAAAACATTGAACAGAGACTTCTTCACCAAGAAGTTCAATGTTGTCTCAATGCACTTCAACAATCCAAGAGATTTGGGACTGTGTATGAAGGCATGCAATGCCAGTGATCTGTTAAATTTTAAAGGTTTCAATAGAGTTGTGAGGTTGGAGCCAGCCGGGGAAAAGGGTATACTGTTGACAGAAAGATTGAAAGATGTCAAAGATGCCGACTCAATTTTATCTTCATCTACATTAGAATTCATTAAAAGTCACGATATAGAGTTGAAGCCATACGAACTCACAGTTGGATATGATTATTTCAGTTCAGAAGAAATCTTAGAAGCTGTTTTGCCAACAGAAAATGAAGTGCCTTCAGGTTTTACCATCACTGGTCATATTGCACATATGAACCTTAGAAGCCAATTCTTACCATATAAAAACTTGATTGGTCAAGTGATACTGGATAAGAATCCAAGTGTGAAGACCGTTGTCAATAAATTGGACTCTATTTCAGAAGTTTATAGAACATTTGCCATGGAAGTATTAGCTGGGGAAGATAATTTTGAAGTTGAGCAAAGGGAACAAGGTTGTGTATTCCAATTTGATTTTTCAAAAGTTTACTGGAACTCAAGATTACACACTGAACATGAAAGATTGGTCAATGAATTCAAGGAAGGTGAATTAGTATGTGATGTAATGGCTGGTGTTGGCCCCTTCAGTGTGCCAGCAGGTAAGAAGAAGATAATTGTTTTATCCAATGACTTGAACCCAGAAAGTTACAAATATATGAAGGATAATATCAAGAAAAACAAAGTTACTGCGTTTGTTGAGCCAATGAATATTGATGGTCGTGTATTGATAAAAGATTGTTTGAAGTATTTGGAATCTTATAAAAATGAAAAGGGAGGAAGCATTAGCTATTCTTCTGTGAATAGAAATAAGAGACAAAAGACCCCAGCTCAACGTCATTCCATTGAGATTCCAAAATTCTTTGATCATTTTGTTATGAACTTACCAGATAGTGCATTGACGTTCCTAAATGAATACAATGGTATATATAAAGATCATGAAGAATATCTAAAGTCCCTTCCTGGCTTCAAGTTACCAATGGTTCATGTTTACTGCTTTGAAAAGCATAGTCCATTTGAGGAAGAACCAACAATGGATGAATTGCACCACAGAGTGTATGAAAAGATGAAAGTCATAATGGATTATCAAGATCTAGTATTTGAAGATATCTCTTTCCATTTAGTCAGAAAAGTTGCACCAACAAAACCAATGTTCTGTGTCTCATTCAGATTGCCAGAAGCAGTCGCATTCAGAAAATAAGCTACAATATATAATTTATTTCGAGTATTGTGATAAAATAGTTGTAATTATTCTCTTATGAAACGATATCCAGTGTCGATGAGCTTTTAATATTTCTGAAGCTAACTAGCATGCATAACTCTTTACTAGTAATGCAACTCACCCTTAACGTTACTCCAAAAGTCCTTGATGTATTTGTTTTGATCTTCTTCGGACGCACCTCTAACTACCAAATATACTCTATTATCAATAGGTATTTCCCACTCGCCTTTGTTACCACCAACAATCTTACCACCGGTCTCTTCTAGGATTATCCAACCAGCACAAACATCCCAACTTTGGCATCCACCTTCCCAATAAGCATCCAATTGACCAGTAGCAACGTGACAAATATTCATTGCAGCTGAACCAAATGATCTAAATCCATGAATATAGCCATGATCTTTACTCAATAACGATTTGAAAGTGTTCATTTTGACTTCAAACTTTTCCCCATCTCTGTCAGTTCCCGATTCTAATGCTACTAATGAGCTTTGTAACGTCAATGGTCTTGCTGTTGATTTTGGTAACTTATTATCATTTAAATAGGCACCTTGACCTTTGATTGCGTGAAATAACAGATTCAAGTGTGGGTTATAAATAACACCAACCACTGGAGCCTTGTTGATTGTAAACCCAAGCGAGATACAAGAATATGGGAAATTATGGATGAAGTCAGTAGTACCGTCAATTGGATCAACAATAAATGTTGGTTCTTGTGTTAACTTAGTTTCGCCTTCAATGTAAGTTTCTTCACCAATGAACTTGTAGTTTGGAAATTTTTCTGAGATCTTTTGGGATACCAATGACTCTACCAATTTATCAATCTTTGTTACAAGATCCACTGAGTTCTTTTTGTCATCAAAAGTTTCCTTCCCAGATTTCGATTTGATGATTTCACCTGACTCCTTTGCCAATTCAATTAAAAATTCTTTGATCTCTGTTAAGTTAGGTGTAGACATAGCTTCTTACCGTTGTTGTTGTTGCTGTTGCTATGGACTTTTCCCCCAGAAACTTTGGATGCTTCAAGAGAGAATTGGTGATTTGCTGATATTTTCTGGTGTCCGGATGTTGTCTTTGTTTTTCGTTTTTTTTTTTCGAAAATTTTGTTGAAGTTTTCAAAATTGAAAGCATCTTTCAATATCAGTCTTGGAGAGAAAGTCGATATATCCACATCATGTTCTCTGCTAGACCTATAATTACTGTCACAAAGGACATTAGTACGATAGGTAGAAGAACCAAAACCAATTACAAATCACTTGCAAAGACTTTCCACGGTCAAGACTCACAATACACACTTGCACCAAGATATGTTAGAAAGATCAAACTAGGTACTGCCAGACCAGCTATCTATCACACTTTTGACTGTCTTACCGAGTTGACAGATGGTAGTGTTGTTATTAGAAGAACTCAATATCCAAGAACTGAACATAGAACAATTCATGATCAAAGAAACTCTGAACTGTTCAACCCAAGTAGAATTGATTTGGAGACTTTAGATTTGAAATCTGGTGCTAGTATCAATAAATTTAACACCAGATATTCTGATTATGATGTTCTATCTGGTGAAAATGCTGAGCAAGCTCAAGGCACAGAAGCCAAGGCTCCTTCTGTAGAAGAAGTTGATGAATTAATGGAATTATTAGGTGAAGGTTCAAGAGAAGTTGTCGGCGGTGTTCTAAAGGTCAAGAAGAAGGCTGTTAAGGGTAAGAAGAAGAAATAGTCTTTCTCGTATGACAAATGAATAATAAGGTTATGTTGGACATGTATATATGAATTAATAGAAATATTGAAACACACTTCAGTCAGTCTACACTGGGTAGGCAAACTACAAACAAGAAAAGCAGATTGTTTACTGTGTTGATCACGTAGCGATTTCAATGTTGTGTATGTAAGGTTGTTTAAAGTGTTACTCTGTGCCTGTTCTTCTAGAATGTTGGAATGGTGAAACAACTAAACCACGACCTTTTCTTGCCCCTCTATATATAGTTTCTAAAACATCAATCATTTCCTGCTTATTGTCTATTACAAAGTTCATCTTATTATTATCACCAGTACCAAAATCACACATCATATGCTTGTTTCTATAGAAAAACATCACTGTCATAGGATCAAATAATTCATACATCTTATATATGAATAGTGTTAGTAAGATACATCAAAAATTCACATTCAAAACAGATACCGTCAACTTACTTCAGTGAAATCTTGCACTTCATCAATATCACATAGATATATCACAGCATAATTCGCCACCTTCTCAGCAATTCCATATAGTAACTCATCCATCTTCATACAGTCCTTATCCTGTGATACATTATAGTAAGTGTTAGTATTATTTTCACGTCTAAAGATGTTGGTATTTGTAATTTGAATACTTACCCAATCACGTCCAAACCGTATCACAACCAGCCTATCATCCTCTAAGATAATTCACAGTCATTGTTAGCAAATCTTCTTTGGCCTTTATGTAGAAGACAGATGTTTAATAGATACATACCTGATAAGATAGCTTGATCCACATGCCTAAAGTTAGTAGATTTGTTAGTAAGACTGCATCTAATAAGCATAACTATTGAAATCTGATTATCACAACATACCATCCTGAGTGTAAATGAGGCAAAAAAACGCTTCCCATTGTTGTTATGAGCTTGTAGTTGAGTTAATGATTTGGTGCAGTGTCAAAGTTGAAGTAAAAGTTGTAAATTCTGGAGGTTGCCCGGAAATTATTTGATAAAATTCAAAAATTGGAATATTTGAGCCCCAACTTCTCAATCAGAAGCTAAATAGCTATAATTATATAACACTGATATACCACTTTAGAGACCATTTACAGTTTACTCTTCTCGATGCCATTCTTTCCTTGACTTATAGAACTTTGGCAGAATTGATGGATTTGAGTGCGGGTAACTCTCAATTTCTTGCTGGTTTTTTTTTTCAGTCGTCCAAACGGAAACTCATCACCTCGAATCCAAACCCATTATAGCATCTTGGTAAACTAATCAAGACCTTTCAAGTTGTCCTGTTACAGTCGCCTTGTCGCTAATTTTGGAAGATTACCATTTGTTACTTCTAAATCCTTCTACGCTACAAACGCCTATACCGCTACTCCAATCAAAAGAAAGGTTACTAAGATTATGAGTTCAACTACTATTGAAAAACCTGAATTCAATCGTGAGAGTTTAGAGAACGTCTTAAAACGTCGTTTCTTCTTTGCTCCAGCTTTTGAAATCTACGGTGGTGTATCTGGTCTTTATGATTATGGTCCACCAGGTTGTGCTTTCCAAGCCAACATTGTTGATATTTGGAGAAAACATTTCATTTTGGAAGAAGACATGTTGGAAGTTGATACCACCATGTTAACTCCATATGAAGTCTTAAAGACATCTGGTCATGTTGATAAATTCTCAGATTGGATGTGTCGTGATTTAAAGACTGGTGAAATCTTCAGAGCTGATCATTTAGTGGAAGAAGTTTTAGAAAGTAGATTAAAGGGTGACAAAGAAGCCAGAGGTTTAGCCATTGAACCAGTTGAAGAAGATGCTGACAAGAAGAAGAGAAAGAAGAAGGTTAAAGAAATCAAGGCCATCAAATTAGATGACGAAGTTGTCAAAGAATACGAATACGTCTTGGCCAAGATTGATGGTTACTCTGGTCCAGAATTAGGTGATTTGATCACCAAATTCAACATTGGTAACCCAGCCAATGGTGATCCATTAGATCCACCAAAGGAATTCAATCTTATGTTTGAAACTGCCATCGGTCCATCTGGTAACTTGAAGGGTTATTTAAGACCAGAAACTGCTCAAGGTCAATTCTTAAACTTCAACAAGTTATATGATTACAACAACAAGAAGATGCCATTTGCTTCAGCTGCTATTGGTAAATCATTCAGAAATGAAATTTCACCAAGAGCTGGTTTATTAAGAGTTCGTGAATTTTTAATGGCTGAAATTGAACACTTTGTTGATCCAAACAACAAGAGTCACAGTAGATTCCATGAAGTTGCTGATGTCAAATTAACATTTTTACCAAAGGATATTCAAGAAAAGGGTTCTACTGAAGCAGTTATCATGACCATTGGTGAAGCTGTTTCTACTGGTTTAGTTGATAACCAAACCTTAGGTTACTTCATTGCCAGAATTTACCAATTCTTAACAAAGATTGGTGTTGATCCAACCCGTCTACGTTTCAGACAACATATGAGCAACGAAATGGCACATTATGCTGCTGATTGTTGGGATGCTGAATTACAAAGTTCTTATGGTTGGATTGAATGTGTTGGTTGTGCTGATAGATCTGCTTATGATTTAACTGTTCATGCCAACAAAACTAAGGTGGCATTAGTTGTTAGAGAAAAATTGGATGAACCAGTCCAAGTTACTCAATATGAATTAGATTTAGAAAAGAAGAAATTTGGTCCAAAATTCAGAAAAAATGCTCCAATTGTTGAAGAATGGTTAACATCAAGATCTCAAGATGAACTCATCAAATTTAAAGAATCTTTAGAATCAACTGGTAAAATCACATTCAAAATCCCAGAAATTGAAGAAGAACTTGAATTAGATACCACATTTATCCAAATTGAACAAAGAACAAAGATTGAACACATTCGTGAATATACTCCAAACGTCATTGAACCATCTTTCGGTATTGGTCGTATCATTTACTCAATCTTTGAACATGTTTTCTGGAGTAGACCAGAATCTACCGAAAGAGGTGTTCTTTCATTCCCACCTTTGGTTGCTCCAACCAAGGTCTTGTTAGTTCCACTTTCAAACAATGAAGAATTACAACCAATCACCAAGGAAATCTCAAAGATCTTGAGAAAGGACCAAATTCCATTCAAGGTTGATGATTCCGGTGTTTCTATTGGTAAGAGATATGCCCGTAATGATGAATTAGGTACTCCATTCGGTATTACTATTGATTTTGAATCTGTCAAGGATGGTTCAGTCACCTTAAGAGAAAGAGATTCTACCAAACAAGTTAGAGGTGCTGTCAAGGATATTATTGCTGCCATCAAGGAAATTACTTACAACGGTATTTCATGGGAAGAAGGTACTAAGGATTTGACTCCATTCGAAACCAAGACTGATGACGAATAATGTGTTTACATTTAGAAGTGTATTATCTTTATTTAACTAGTGTGTTTTTCAACCCGCAATCCCCCTAGCCTGTAGTAAGCTACTAACGTAAAGTAAGAAGTACATCTATGTTAAATTATCGACTCCAGCCGCTCTCTAATTTTCACCAGCCGCAGAAATTTCTTGCCAAAAAAAAAAAAAAAAAAAAAACTATCAAATCATAGACTACAGAAACAAAATCCTGTCATCATCCCAAACTACTATCATAATAATTACCCACATAATTCAACACCATGACCATTAAAGAATCTGCAAAGACACTAGTCAAGCTATTCCAAGCATTTCCAACTGAGAAGTTGACTCAAAACTCCTTCAAAGAATCACAAATTATCAGATTTAGCCCAATGGCTGGAATCAAAAGTCAGGAAAAGCCAAGTAAGCAAAGTATAAGTGATATCGTTGCTAAAGTCAATCCTTACAGAGAACAAGAAGCACCATTAAAGGCTGAAAATATGACTGATGAAGCTATGCAACAACAAATCAAATCTTTGAACCGTATAATGTCAAACCAGTACATGAAATACTACGAAGTTGGTGAAAAATTGACAAAACCAGCCGGTTATCCAAACTATTATGAAAGATTAATGGCTGATATTAATGGTCAAAGTAAGGAAAACATTATTACCGGGTTGAAGACTGTTGTCTTTGGTAAATAGATGCATCATATGTTTGCTTAAGTGTTTGGTGGGTTGTGTTGTTGTACATTATTTATGAGATTTTGTTTATCTGTGTTTTTGAGATTTATTTGGAATGAACTTGGAGAAGTACACCAGTTTGCTTGTTTGTATATAGATTTTATGTTAATTGATCGAGAAAGAGCTAACTCAGATGATATTTAAGCTGTTGTTTATTCCAAAAATTATATAACACACACTTAAATTATAATATTCATTTCTTTGCATAATTAACGATAACTTTTTGATCATTAATGATCAGACTATCACTGAATTTCTCCTTAACAGGGATAGCAAATTTGTCCGTTTCATACTCCACGAATGCAACATGTTTGATTTTAACCAATCTGACTTCGATAAAACCTTTGAACTTATCAAATATTTCGTTTAACTTCTCTTGTGTTATATCATTTGGTAGGTCTTGAAGTAATAAAATCTTATTTGGAGGTTCTTTAGCCAAATTCACCTTTGGTTTCTTGGCCTGCTGTAGTCTTTTAGCCTCTATTTCTTCTTTATTTATCTTTCTCTTTCCCAAATAAGCCTCATATGCCTCACTTGAATCCAACTTTTTCGATACTGATTCATTTGAGCTGCTTTTCGCTAGTTGAATATCAAGTTTTTTATCAAACAACCTAGTGCCATTAAGTTCTTTTATGGCGTCATCAACCTTTCCAGAATCTTCTAACGTAATAAATGCTTGTCCCCTCATCCTCAAGTTCTTATGAGCAGTTATACTGAGTATAGGTCCATATTTCTTGAATAGCTCTTCTAAGCTAGCTTTGATTGTGTTAATTGATACTTTTTCATTGATGTTTCGAACGTAAATACTAAAATGAGATGTTAGTAAGAGGATAATTATAAAATCATTTGATTGAAAAATAGTACATACGTATCATTATAGTTATATGATAGCTCAGTCATTGTTTTGAGTTGAGGTGTTGTAGCTTGTTTATAATGGCAATTCCTTGAGATGTGGATTTGTCTGTGCCAAAATAATTTTGTGGTGTATGGATGAACTGCAATTCGCTTCTTGGGGGTGAAAGCAAGAAAGCAAGAAAGTCTTCTTGGAAGATTGATTGTATGGATCTTCGAATGCTGCTACAAGTTGAAAGACCTCAAAATGAGTACTGTATTTATTGAGTATGCAAAACCAGTTTGCAAACTGATGTATAGGAAGATAACATAACTTCCATGATGTGAGTTTGACCAGCATTATGCTCTCTAATCTCAAGAATTTATTACCTTCAATGACGATGTTGTTGTCATTTTTTCCATGAGCCATATAGGTCAAAATATTAACCATTTAATGAATCTCCATATTAAATTGACAAACAAGAACTTGAACAGTTTCCCAATCTTAAATCCAATCCATATATTCCAAAGAACAAATACAACCAAGTTTTCTAAGAAACAATATACCATTGCATTGAACTTGGATTTATAAGCATTGTTCACTATTGATGACTTCAACTTATCCAATCTTTCATTCAATTTTCTCAAATTCAACGACAAAGTAGTATTCACCTCTAAAATTGATTTATTTGATCTCAACAATAGATTATCCAATTGTAATGAACTTTCCAAAAGTTGGTTCTTGTAGACAGTCTCATGTGAATCTCGACTAATGATAAGATTTTCATAATTCATCAACAATTCATTTTCTTGACTTGTATAATTTTGAGAATTCTGAATTTTGAATAATTCATCAGCTTTATTGAATTTTTTGATCTCATTTTCATATAAAGATTTCCTTAATTGTAAACTATTAGCATCCAATTTAACCATGACAGCAAGATTACTTAGTTGGTTGTAATATTTGGTTAGTTTTATCATATCTTTTTCGAACTTTGAGACCTTTTTAGCTTTTCGAGGTCTAGACTTAGATAGATGTGGATTTGGATGAGAAGATGATGACGAATAGTAAGATTGTCTGTTATTGGAATTGTTTTTGATTGGTTCAATGGATATATCACCCAAGATGCCCTTGTAAGATCTTAATGAAGTTGATTTGCTGCTCTTATTTGTGCCGTTAGGTAACATAGCAGGGTGGATGAAAATTTTGCTGTTGGCATCACTATTCTTACGATGACTTGTTTGAGTGGTCGTATTTGTGTAGCTTTTGGACAGTATTGAAGGCAGTAGCTTGGCTGGAGATTTTGATCTGATTTTAGATTTGATTATTTGTCTCTTGGATCTACTTTGACGCTGTTGTTCATCATTGGTATCTTTTGGAGATGGGCTATTTTCCTCACTGGATGAGAGTTTAGTTGGAGAAGAGATCTTATCAATATCAGCAATGTTATCATCAAATAATTTGTCATGCAGGTACTTGAGAGATTCTTGACTTTTGTTTTTGATATGATGTTTAGGGTTTTTCAAGTGATGTAAACGATGATTCTTTGAATGTAAATCTTCATTTGAAAAGTTATGATCAGGAAACCATAATTCCCCATTGGGCCTTATCAACTCATTATAATGACTCGACTTCCAATTATGATTATGAACCATTTCATCCAGAGAAATCTGCCATATAAAATGTCTTGAGTTTGTACTAAAAATTGTGGATGGTAATGGAAGTGGCTTGATTGATAGCTTTATTGGGTTTGGGTATTTCTTTCTAATTTTTCTATTTCTGATTATTTGTAAAGGATTATATGAGCCATCAAGTGGATAATATTGAGGACTGACGACTTTCTGGTATTGAAAGATGCTAAAATAGTACAAGTTGAACATTGCTTTAACCTTCTCAGCTCTTTGAAGTGTTGATTTCATGTAATGGGCCTTTTTCTTACTTGTAGAGTTATTGGTGTTGTTTTCAATGTGATGTTGGATATGATTATGACTAGAGATACCTTTTCTCACTTCTAGAAACACGGTGGCTAGTTGTGCCACCTCCTTCAATCTGTCAACCTCATTATCCTGTTGATCGTTTATGGCGGTACTTGAGCTACCACTTGTATTCGTCAAAGAGCCTGTGGTTGTTGTCCTTATTGAGCCTCTATGTTTAGATACGACATTTCTTGACTTCTTGGTGCTGTTATTGTAGTTTATGCTGTTGTTGTTGCTGCTGCTGCTGCTGCTGTTGTTGAAGTTGTTCTTCGATGCAGCCCTTGCTGAATTGTTACTCCTGTTATCAACCAAGGGATCAAAATCAAACCCTTGGTAACTGTTCCTCACTTTGGGCTTTTCTATGGCGATAGGCATAGTATTATTGCAGAAGAAGATTAGGATATTCTATAGGCACATCAATCAGGACGTGGAGCAGTTGTTGTACCTGGTTTACAAGAGAAATAGTGGTCTCTCCATTTTGGAATTTTTGGTATTATTTTTGGAATCGCAGAAATTCTGGTTTCAGTCCAGAACGGGAATTGCCATTTGAAGAGATTACCCAATTCGGGTGGTTTTCCATGTTTTTTTGATTTCTCGTGTTTTTCGTTTTTTGATTTTGTTTACTCAGAGATGAAGCTAGGTAGAGGATAATACCCACTATCATCATAACAGAGGAGCATATGTCATTCCCCATCAAGAAGGCACCCTACATTCAGAGTGTGCATCTATTGGACGAATCAATTAGGGATAATTTGCTTCAATCGCTGAAAACACTTATAGAGAAGACAACTGATCAAGATGCTGACTTAAACGTTGACCTCTTAAGTGATTATCAGGATTGGCAAATCATTGCAAATCATTTCAATGAACTGGTCTTTGATGAAGAGCAAGTCACAGCCTATTTTGCCTATTTGATCTCTTCAAATCTCAAATTTTGCAAAGATAATGGTTTAAACGTTGATGATCTTACTCCTACTGGAACCTTACAAAAACTGATGGTCAACATAAATGATTTGATTAGATTATGGGATAGATCAAGTACATTGAGAATGGAAAATACTGCACTGGCTACAAAGATCAAACTAGTAGAACTTGAATTATCACAATTCGTGGGGAAAGCTTCTCTTACTACTCTAGACTTTGATAGAACTCTTGACTCAATTTCCAAAATCATGAGTGTCAAAGTTCCCCCATATGATCCTCAGGATATATCAACAACTCAAATCCCGAATGATGATGATCCCTCCTTGGATAATGGTATTAATTCATCGCCAATTCAACCATCAGAACCTCGTCCAACCGTGCTTCCACCAACGGTTAATGATATCAACTTGCCTGCTTCTCAAACTCTTGCTACCAAACCAGTTTCGTCAATCAGTATACCAGCTACAAATATCACTAGCAACAGTAATGTCCCAGTGGTACCGATTAGCAACCCTTTAGGAACTGGCAACCATATAAAGGCAAAGACTATCCCAGCTTCCTCTGGTGATATTCCTGTCACCCCGTCTGTTGAAGACTTGCAAAAGAAGACATCTACTGAATCACAACAGCTTGATCAATTCCATGATGCTAGGGAGAATCAAAGCCAGTTTGACCTCAGAATAGACACACAATCTCAGCAGCAATACGGTAATACACTGAGAGCATCACCCTTGAACCCATCACAGTCACAGTTACAAGCTCTGTCACCGATGACCACTGAACCACCATCACCACCTCAATTCTCATCGTCACTTCCACGTTCTGCTCAACCATATCCTCCTCCATCTCAACCTTCATCTAAACCTCCATCTCAACTTGCATCTCAAGGTGCGTCTCAAGGTGCATCTCAATCACAAGTGCCCTCTCATTCTCAAACTCAAACTCAAACTCAAAATCCATTATTGCCTCATCCACCAGTTGAACCTCAGCAATCCCAATCTCAACCTCAACCTCAATCACCACTACCAGAGGTCATTATGGCTGATTCTTTGGAATCGAATCCTAACCCTAATTCAATTCATCGGGATGAAGACGTTGAAATGGTTGATTTATCAGTAAGCCTATCAGTCCATGCTACAACTGAACAACAGCAGCCTGTGGAGCCTATTATTCACTTACCTCAATCCCAAAATGCAACACAGCTTCCATTAATAGCAACAGCTTCCCAAAGCGGTGACATTGATGCTCGTGATGAAGCAGCCTCAAAATCATTACCCTCGCAATCCCAAGTTACTTCACAAAACTTATCAAATTCTTCAAACTCAACAACAACAGGGCCTCAAGGAAACACATTGGCAATTGATTCGTCCGTATTGGCAAGCTCTACACAAGCTCCAACGGCTGCCACTGTGGATGTCAACGCGACAGAAGAATCAAACTCTGGGTCACAAGCCGATGTTCATTCTTCAAATAGTAACAAATCAAGCTTAGTCCTGGATGGATCTGCTACTAGGAATAATGATGTTGCGGCTGCAAACTCTATAAGAGAAGATTTAGACAAGCATCTAAAGGAGTACTCAAGTTCAATGAAATGGATTGTTGAACAACTGGGCACTTTTGAAGAGATGAAGGCAGGACAAGCTACACTTATTAAGCATTTGAACAAACTATCAGTAGCTTCTAACTCATCATTGGGTATATTGAAAAACTCACAAGTGGAACTAGCACAACGCTATAATCAACTTTCGAAGACTTCGAAAATCTTGATTAATACTGAAAGAGAACAAAGAATTGAATCATTTAGGCTTCTAACCAAATATTGCGATGAGAGAATTGATAAAGAAATAGCTTTGAATCCAGTGGATTTTGAAAAATTTGCTGTTAGATCTGACGTTTATGATTTGCTTAGAATTCTGGATGTGCTTAAAAATAAAGTCAATGACATTGGTACAAACTCTGTTTCTAAACGTGTTTTAGTTGATACTGTCAAAACAGTTATCTCTAAAACTGTTACACCTCAAAAGGTAGAGCCATTGATGAGTAACAAAATGAGAGAGACAATAAGGTCTCTAGAGCAGAAGTTGAAACCATTTGAGGGTACTAATGCTAAAATTCCAGACTGGAATGACTTCAACAAGTTGAAGCAACAATATGAAAATCAAAATAGAGATAAAAATGCTGAAATTGCAAGACTGGAGGCAGTCATAAGGACTGAGAGGCTGGTAATCAACAAGTTGAGTAATAGACTGGATATCTTGGAGAAGCAAACACAAGATGCTGAAAATTCGAGAATAGCATCATCTCAAGCAGACGTGGTGAATGGTTTGGTAAGAAGATTGGCTGAATTGGAAAAACAAGTTCAACAGACAAGCCGTTCTAGAGTAACATCAACAGCACGTCAAATCAACATAAGCAGCACTTCTAGATCTGGCGCCTCTCCGCTTGGTGAAAGAAGAGCCAGTGATCATGCTCATATTTCAACTTCACTAGGATCAGTATCACCATCACCGCTGCAACAAGTTCAAACTAATCCAAATACCTCCAAGAGACCAAGAGGGTCAGAACTACCAACTATTAATAACATGGGTTTCTTAAAACGTATCAAACTATTCAGATCTGATGAAAATGCTGACCAACCTGACGAATCAGATGTGTCTTTGGGTCTTAGTTAATACAGAGTTTTCTGTATATGGTCCAGAAGGATGATTACACTTGTCGACTTGTATCACATCTATCACTGTATTGTATAATTTTAATGAATTCAATGATTAGTTTTGGTTTTTTTTAGAATGTACTTGTTTCTTGATGGATCTAGTTTGAAACTGCAGCACACACGCAGAACGCTAAGATCCTTCAAATGTAATTGACAATTATATAAAGCCTCTTGCATAAACATTCGCTGATGCCTTTTTATATAGTCGCTATCATCAGACTTCAATCTTTCTGTTCAATTTCGCATTAAGTTCTGATCATGGCGACTTCAGTACTTCTCGCTTCGGGTATGGCGTAGATCACGAAATTTGAGCTCCAAGAGCATATAGAGCTGTTCTTGATATGATTTATAAGCTATAAGATATAGAATAGCTTACTGATTACAATGAGTAAACTCTGAAGGCGTTAACAGTCAAAGTTAATTATTGAGAATGTTCAATTTTTGAGAAACTAAATAAATGTCCCATCTAAAAAATTTTAGCAGCCAAGTGGTGATAACAAAAGATATTGAAATTATGATTTTCAGTAGTCATAAAGATACCTCAAAGCTATTTATTCGTCTTATATAACCATATATTACTGCCTAGGATCTCAACTACAGTACAACATTTTTACAAGATTGTTGTGATACATCCCATTTTAGTTTAAACCAGCCGTCCGTTGAAGGAGAATCCATACTGCCTCTGCCTAATTTTGTTTCGGGCCGCTCTGCCAAATCAAAAGCGTTAACAATATAATTTGGAATGATTCACTTACAACATCTAATCATTAATTATAAAGGACTGAAGTATTCAATTTAAATGCAGATAATTATACAAAGTTAGCGAGTTGGGTAGAATTGATAAATGTAAAGAAAAAACACTTGATGGCAGTTTAGTAACTGGTTGATGGGGAAGTCTCATTGATTGATTCAGATTTCTTACCCTTGGAGCTGATATCTTCTTCACCATATTGATATACTTGATCATCCAATTCAACTTCTTTAATCTCATCATCATCAAAGTCTTCATCTTCATCATCCATCACTTGTGGTAATAACAAGTTTAGGAAAGTAGCAATGATACCACCTAACGCATAAGGAGATTCCATAACGACAATAATGGCATCTAGGAAACCAGTCAAAGCTGTATTGCTACCAGAGTAGGTGAAGAAATAACTGAACCATGTTGGAACAAGAATACAACCAAGACCTGGAACCAATGCACCTGTCAAGACAAATCTATCTCTTCTTGTAAAGTCCAATTTTGAAATGATGGATAAACCAGAAACTGCCACTGATGTGAACAAGAAGGAAGTCATACCACCTAATACTGGCTTTGGAATAGTGACAATGGCAGCTGAAATCTTGGCTAAAATACCAAATAAAATAAGAATACAACAACACCAATAACCTGATGTTCTATTAGCATTTCTAGTGATGGCAATAACACCATTATTTTGAGCAAATGTTGACATTGGAGTAATGGTACATAAACCAGCCAATAAACCATTCAAACCATCTGATAAAAGACCACCTTGGATTCTACTTTCATATTCAGGTCCTTCCACTGGTAATCTTGAAGCATCAGAAGTGGCAGTAAGATCACCTAAAGTCTATTGTTTTGAAAGTATTTCATGTTAGTAAAGTTATTGAATAATGGAATAGTATGAATAACGAATTTTACTTACCTCAATGACCAACACGGTATAGACAATCATCATTGGTAAAACAGCAGGGCCATATACTCTAAGTTTGAAAGTATGAACCCAGATAAATGTTCCAACTGGTGCTTCTTTGATCAATGAGCCATCGAAATATCCACAAGCACCAGAAACAATACAACCGACAATCAAACCTAGAATAACTGAACATGATTTCATGATTGGAGCACCCCATCTTTCAAAACTGATGATGGAAACATAGACAAGGAAACCAAGACCAATATACCTATCATTACCCCACGGAGCAGCTTGTGAAGTGGCAGCCATACATTCAGTTTCACTCATACAAGAAGAACCACCTGCAAAATCTTCAAATGCAGATTGTACCAATGAGATACCCATCAATAAGACGACAGTACCAGTGACAGTACCAGGGAAAATTCTTTTGATATAATTTGGAGGTAAGAAAGAAAGTAAGATTTCCCATAAAGACATCAAACAAGAAGTGGCAATAATGGCACCATACCCATCTGGACATGGTAATTCATTCCCAGAAGCATCAACTGGACAGAATCCTGTGGAGTACATCATTGGTAAAATTTTCTCAACAACAACAATGACACCAAATGATGAACCAACAACTGAAAGCATCCCTGAACCAATATAATATGGAGTACCATAAATGTGGAATCTTGTGATTTGGATCATTGATAAAGTACCACTGACAATAAGAGAAGCAGCAACCAAGTATTGTGTTAGTTCTGTGTCAAAATTAGCAGCTGAAGAAATGATGATTGGTGGTGTAATGATACCTGCTATCATAGCCATAGCATGTTGCAAACTGAATTATCATGTTAGTATTTATTAAATATGATGTCTCATATTAGTAGATATTTCTGAAAGAGACATATAATCAAACATACCCTAACTGTGCAAAAAGTAAAATGTTAGTAAAGGTTATAACTCAACAATTTCAATATAAAAAGAGTGACTGGTAACTTACAAGTGCACCTAGTACAATTGGCATTTCAGAGTTCAGACCAAAGAAAGGCTGTCTTGATCTTTTCCTCTTCATGAATGGGAGTTGTGGAGTGAATAAATATTTATAGTTGTAGTCCCCTAGAATACCATGTCTGGTTGTACATTTCTTGTAGATGGCCTTTGCGGTACCTTTAGCTGAGTCTAAAACAGTAGCCATTCTTTCCAGAGTTTGAAGCGTTTGTGATATCTGGCTTCAGAGAGAGTAGAGCTAGTAGTCGTCTCGAGAGGAATCAACACGCTATATATATCGATCAATGAGCTTACACGCTTTAAAGAAGATCACCAGAGTCAGAACAATACCAAATTGCTTTTTCGCTCATTTATGTGACAAAACCCAAAAACCGATGAACAATGAAATCTTGAGCAGACGGTACCCCAAAAGCGTACCACCTCGACTATTTGCGAGGTATGGTGTTATAATGAAGTACTTCCCTATGGTGACTAGACCTAAGGACTGTGGTATCTTTTGCTGACCAGTGTCAAGCTAGCACTCACGTCTCTTCTCTGACCACACTCCCAGTCGCGACTCATTTAATTGTTGAGCTGACTGAAGAATTTTTATTAACGAAGGGCATTATAAATGCACGAGCAAAAGTTAAAACGCTTTTCGAACCGCGTAAGACTGGGCGACCAAAGGAAGGGACAACCAGCCGTCGACCTGATTCCACAGGACCGTCGGGCCTGGTTTGAGTGTGATACAGACAGTTGTAACGTTGTAACGTTGTAACTTGTGCTATGAAAATTAGCTGTATTGGTTCAGCACACACTAAACAAGTCTATGGAATAAATAAACACACATTGATGATCAGCCTCAGAGCTTTGTACAAATGATTGAAGGCCCAGCTCATTCATTATATCTTTGAATCTCATTGTTAATAACAACATCCATGGCACTAACCAATTGTTTGAATGTCTTAGTAGGACCCTTGATTTTCTTTAGTTCAATTTGATCATTGTTAAATATGATTTTGAAATGTAATGGTTGACCAAAAGTAAATCTAGATGGTATAGAAGCAGTGATCATATCGTCATTCAAAGTGGTTTTATAGTTGATTAAGGTCCCTTCTTTGATCTTGATCTCTAATACTATCCTAATAGATTTCTTCAAGTCCTTCATTGGAATATTTGGTTGATAGATTTTACTCACTGGTTCCTTTATCGTTCTTTTATGATTTCTCTTGGTCGAAGTAGATGATGATGACGCAGGCGGTGGATTTGTTGAATTAACCAAACTGCTAAAGAGCTTTGTGAACCAGTTACTTTTTTTCACTCTAACAGTCTCTGTATGCTCAACAGATACAGGTGGTGCAGGTGGAGCCTTTCTCTTTGGTTTGATATTCAAATCACCTAACTTCATTGGTTTCTTTAATGGTGAACTCTTAAATGGTGAATTGTGCTTGCTTCTAAATGGAGACTGTCCAAGATTAGAAAATTCTGAATGCAACGGTTTTACTGGTGTTGAATCAAGCTTTGATGAGCCATCAAACAATGTTGTGACTCTCTTGTTAATCTCAGTCTTATGACCATTACCATTATCTAATTCATCATCTCCCAATTCATATTCAGAACTTGTACTATTGTCAACATATAACGAGTTTTCCTGTATCGAAGACGTCATTTGGTCCAAATATGAGAATCTATTCAATTGGAAGCTTGGGAATGTATTCACATTTGGAGAATCTTCAAAATCGTCTTCTTCAATATCTTCCTTTGTTGATAAATCATTGAGGTTACCAAAGAGACTTCCTCTCATATAGTTAGATGTTATCCTTTCTTCAACCTCAACCACTCCATCTTCAGGTAACTTTCTTCTATGACTATACTTGATTGATTTGAGTGTTGAAGAATTACTGATTTCCTTCTTCAATGGTCTTTCAATAGATATATCATCAAATATCTCATCATCTTGCTTCCTTTTGACCGTAACCTCTGAACCGTTGGAGAATTGAATGGCAGTGGCAACTTCACCAGTAACTGGCATTTCAAAGTCAAAGGAATCATTATTTGACGTAAATGAAGCTGTGCCAAATGATGAATGGAATGATGGGTAGTTGGAAGATGATATACGTTGTTCTGTAATTGTTTCAGTCTTAATATCATAATTATCACTCTTCTTTTTCAAAACAGCAGCAAGGTTAATAGAGGTCTGGGATCTTGAGTAATGAATCATTGACTCCTTCTTAACAGGTTGAGGCAAATTAACACCTAGCTTGTTCAAAACTCGCTGGTTATCATTGCTTATCGTTCTCTTCTTATAGCTTGGATCCAAAGTTGATGTTGGTTTTAATTGCTCAGAAGTAGCACGTAATGATGATAGTAATGCATTTGAATGAAAATTGCTATTAAGATTGTGCTTTGGTGAAGCCTGACTAATGACAAACTTTGGGGGCAGACCTAATCTTGAATTATTGGTCAAGGCATCATCAATTCTCATTGGAGTCTTTGGTCTCAAACTTTGATAAGCAGGTTTCTTCTTCACCACTTTCACATCAGGAGAAGCAACCACAAAAGCGGTAGAGTCTGACTCAACAGCAATGGATTTTTCTTGAACCTTCTTCTTCTCTTTTGGATCAAAACTGAATATTTCTTCACACAAACTAGCAAATTCAGAAGACGAACCATTTACTCCCATATCCAACCAGTCAATACCTAAATCTGGCAAAGGTGGTAATATACTAGCATGTTTCTTGATGTTCAAGTCTTTCATTGACTTGAGTGACTTCTTACTTGAAGACCTAGACATATTTGTATCGTTTTTCTTTGTGTTAAATGATATACCACGACGATAAGAACTTGATGCTGTAATCTCAGTTTTACCATTGTTTGGATTTTTGATTGTATTGGTTTTGCGCTTCTTTGGAGTTGATAACATGTTTGAAACTGGTTGGCTTTCAATAACGGTCTCAACATCAATTGTTTTGGATCCATCTTCGTTGACAATGGTAGTCTTAACCATACTTACAGACTTCTTTAGCATACCATCACCATTACCAATCTTCATTAGATTTTCCTTATCCTTTTTCTCCTGTTCCTCCTTTCTTTCCTTTTCGGAATGTCTCTTCTTATATTCAATCAACAAATAATAAAACATCTTCTCAGGAGTAGAATTTCTAGTCAATAGCTTTGGCAACAACTGATCAACAGTAGCACCATGGAATAGAATGGATAAACTCTTCAAGATATCATTATCAATGTCTGATCTGTTGATTTGCAAATCCTTGACAATGGACTCGTAATCTTTGATCTTGGCCTTATCATTGAACTTCTTTTGTACTGCACTTGAATTTTCATATTTTTTTAATAGTGGATGATTCAGGATATCATTAATCCTTATTCTTTGTAAAGGATTCACCTTTAACATCTTCCAGATAAGGTCTTTAGCTTCCATACTCAGAAAATTTGGCATGATAAACTGCCCGGTTTGAACCTTCTGTAATAACTTTCTAATATTTTCATCATCAAATGGCAAATGACCTGTCAATAACGCAAATAAAATTATACCACAAGACCAAACATCACTTGGAGAACCATGATAATTCTTACCTGTGACAATTTCAGGAGAAGCATAATGAGGAGACCCACAACTTGTCTCTAATAGTTTATGATGAACCTCAAGGGCAGCCATACCGAAATCTGCGATTTTAATATTGAAATTCTTATCAAGTAATAAATTCTCTGGCTTCAAATCTCTATGACAAATGTTGAATTGATGACAATAAGCAACACCACTGATTATTTGTCTAAAGAATCTAACTGCCTCCTTTTCTGGTAATTTACCCTTTTTAATCAAGTAATCAAACAATTCACCACCTTCAACGTATTCTAAAACAAGGTATAATTCACCTTTATTTTCCCAAACATCATATAGACCCATAATATTAGGATGTGCTATTAGTTTCATGATAATAATTTCTCTCTCAATACCATATGGAGAGTTAAATTTCTTTGTATCTTGATCAGGACTATTAGGATCTTTTTGAAACTTTGACTTTGGAACGATTTTAACAGCAGCTAATTGACCAGTTTCTTGATGTTTGGCCAATCTCACACGACCAGTGGACCCTCTTCCTAAAGTTCTACCCAATTTCCAAGGTCCTACATGATTCTTGGACTTTCTTTTGGAACTAGTTGAGCTTGTTGATATTTGACTTAATCTCTTTGTAGCATCTGTAACTGATTGAACAATCTTATCCAGTTCTGAAAGTTGAGTTTGAGGGTTTGGGTTGATACGGTTCTGTTGTATACGATTATTGTGAGCAGTTGCCTTGCTTGTATCTCTTTGGTTATGCTGTGTGTTTTGGATGTTGTTATTGATACCAAGCGCTGATCTGGCGGCATGCTTTGCAAAACTTGCTGAAGAAACCATAGCTTTGTTGTGATGATTGTTTCTATCCTACGTCTGTATGTTGTTAAAAGAGTGACAATAGTTGGATGACGTGCTGTTGGATAGAAGATCAGATGAGTAGCGCTACTATGCGGTCGTATTCGAGTTCTTGAGTCTTGATTTGACTGAGACCAAACAATTTTTTTTGAATATTTTAGATTTTGATTTCGGAAGGAGGTTTTTTGTTTTTGTTTTTGTTTTGATTTCGAATTTTGAAACGCGAAACTTTTTTTTAATTTTTTGAAGAAATTCACGTGACAAATCCCGGAATTCAATTTTTTTTTCAATTCCGGGTGGTGTCCCGGTTTTCTGACTAGTTTCAAAACAAATAGGAGTAGTGATTATCAAGTTTGTAAATATACGCCATCAAACACGTACCGTACCTGGCTAATATTTAATCAATCAAACCCGTTTCAAGATGATGTCTTCTTGGAAGCTTACCAAGAAGCTAAAGGATTTTTCAAGGGCTAAGTCTCCTGCCAAAGAGGGTCACCACAACGATGATCACATCGTGGAATCTGTTGGTTCGGATCCAAATTCAAGTTTACCAAATATCTCCATAACATCAAACCATAGCCGCGATAACAGTGATTCAGATTTCGACGACAGAAGACAAACAGTGACACAGCACAACTCTGGCAATTTAACATTGAAGAAAGAACAGTCTCATGAGGCCCTCGTCAAATCTTCATCACATTCCTCCAATAGAACCGTCACCACTGCCTATTCCAACTCAGACAACTTGAACGACTCATCTGCCGCCACTGATACCCAAAGAAACATTGAACAGTCGTTGCTATCAGATAACCAACACCGCAACAGACAGCAACATTCAGAGAATATCAATTCGTTTAGACCAGGTCTGTTGACCATCAAGATTTATTCTGGTTCAGATTTCTTTATCCCATTCAATGTTAATTTCAATAGAGAGGTATTGACAAGATTGATCAATAGTGGTGTTAAGAATAATGAGGATTTGATTTCTAAATTGAATGCATTGAATCTCAATAACTTGATTGATAACAATAATACAAATACTTCTTCAGATGATCATGATAACAAGAACAATAACAATAACAATATTAATCATCACAACACCAACAACAACAACAACAATAATATCAATGATGATTCTAATACTGATATTGACATCAATCAGAATAGTAATGAATATGGTGAACCTAAATTGAACCCAAATGATTCTGCTAATTTGATTCCTGCATTAGTATCTATACCACCATCAATATTAAAAAATCCATTAATTTATTTTACATTAGAGTTTGATAAGACTATTGTTGAAATTGAACCAGATTCAGGAACAATTGCAAAGCCAACTTTTAATAAGGTTTCCAATTTTGATGTTTCAAGAATTTCCAATGAATTGAAATTTCAAGTATTTTTGAAATTACCAACAAGATTAACTGGTAGACGTGAAGGTGAAAATGATGTTTTAATATCTTCAAAGACTATTCAATTATCATTAGATAAATATGTTACACCTGTTCGTATTATGAATCATGATTTCATTAAATTTGATGATGAGTTTAGTAACAATATCAATAATGGTGGATTAGTGATTACGGTTGATTTTAAACCAAATGAGAACAAACATTTAACGATTGATGATTTTGATTTATTAAAAGTTATTGGTAAAGGATCATTTGGGAAAGTTATGCAAGTTAGAAAGAAGGATTCTAAAAAGATATATGCATTAAAGGCTATAAGAAAGTCACATATTGTTTCAAAATCAGAAGTTGTTCATACATTAGCAGAACGTACAGTTTTATCCAAAGTTGATAATCCATTTATTGTTCCATTAAAATTTACATTTCAAAGTAAAGAGAAATTATATTTTGTTTTAAGTTTTATTAATGGAGGAGAATTATTTTATCATTTACAAAGAGAAGGAAAATTTGATTTAGCAAGAGCAAGATTTTATACTTGTGAATTATTAAGTGCATTAGAATGTTTACATTCATTAGATGTTATTTATAGAGATTTGAAACCAGAGAATATTTTATTGGATTATAAGGGACATATTGCATTATGTGATTTTGGACTTTGTAAATTAAATATGAAGAATCAAGATAAGACATCAACATTTTGTGGTACCCCTGAATATTTAGCCCCTGAATTACTGTTGGGACAAGGATATACAAAGAGTGTTGATTGGTGGACATTAGGAATATTACTTTATGAAATGTTGACAGGATTACCACCATATTATGATGAAGATGTACCAACCATGTATAGAAAGATTTTGACAGATCCATTAAAATTCCCACCAAATTTTGATAAAGATGCCAAAGATCTATTGATTCAATTATTAAGTCGTGATCCAAAGACTAGATTAGGTAATGGAGGAGCTAGTGAGATTCAACAACATGCCTTTTTTAATAAGATTGATTGGAGGAAGCTTATTAGTAAGAGTTATTTACCACCATTCAAGCCTCAAGTGGAGAATAGTTCAGATACATCTAATTTTGACAAGGAGTTCACTAATGAGAAGCCAGTTGATAGTGTTATGAATGATTATTTGAGTGACAGTGTTCAAAGACAGTTTGGAGGATGGACCTATGTGGGAACTGAGCAACTAGATGATGGACGTGATTAAATTTGATTAATTGAGGTATACATTTGTTATGTTTAGTAGATATGATTATAAGTACCATCAATCTTGAATATAGAAAGTAATGAAGAGCATATGTTACGATATACGAAAAGTACCCTTGATCCCTTGATCTGGATTCTCGCTATGTTATAAATTACAAATTACAAATTACAAATTATAAATGTAAATCTGCGCGATGTCCCGAATAGGCAAGCGTTGCGCAAAAAGGCAGTTCCGTGGAAGACCATTCAGACAAGGAAGAGAGAGGAAGGGAAGGGAAGGGAAGGGAAGGAAGCGAGAGGAAAGATGATGCAATGAGTGATGAACTGTGGGAGTGTATGTCTGAACTGACACAATGTATGATGTGACCAGTTGAAGCTCGAGGACTAGATTTGTGTCAATTTGAAAGCATTTTTCAAGTTTTGTAATCTGCCTGGATCGATCGAGAATCGCAGAGTTGATAAGCAGAAAAGAAACACACAGGCGATGAGCTCAGAATCTCAGAATCAGGGCATATATATATATACTGAGAGGGAGCCATCATGTCAAGGTAGCACAACCATATAATACAAGTATAACTACAGTTCCGTCCAGCCATCCTGCTCTTCCCTTCCTCTCCTTGAATATCTGAATATCTCAGTCTCTTGACATTTCCACGGAAGAACCAAGAATCACCTTAAGTCCAACAGCCAACTTCCATTCATTCGGAACATCAAATATTACCAGCTGTTTATATATAAGGTCAAGAGTATCCTCAGCATCAATCAACAAGTTGATACAAAACACAACACAATAGAACACTAATACAAACACACCATGATGCTGCTCTCCAGACACCACATTGCCCTCCCATTGACACATGAACATAGACGTGTGATAACGAGAAACTCACAATCGTCTCCTTCACTTTATGCCATGAATGTGAATGTTGAAGTCAAGGTTGACAGACTACCTTCCTACAATGAGTCGCTCTTTAATAACAATCCTAATGCTCCTCCAAACTACGAACTAATGAATATAATAGACCCATCAAAGCAATCATACAAATCATCATTAATCCCAATAGACGCCTCATATCCAATCAAGTTTGAACTACCTTTTGATTTCAAAATCAAAGACACTGATCAATTATCTTCATTATATCAACAAATAACACTCTCAATAATAGAAAGAATCAATGAAACTGATAGACATATCGTCATTGTTGAAAGAAAATTGAATTCAAAGATGAATTATCCATACATTCAACATCTTAGAGAAAATACAATAAGGAACTTTCAATACATTATAAACAAGTTGAACTTTCAAAAGGATGAATTGAAACAATCATTCAATGAATACAATGCCACATCAAGTCTTTATAACAGCTTGCAAGTTAATATTGATAATATTGATGCATCAAGTACACATATATTAAGAGATAAATGTCTTTATAACATGTTGGAATTGGAAAGATATTGGAGCCTGTTGTTGAACGTGGAAGACATTGAGTACGTGCGGAACGAGAAGTCCCGTGCATTCACCGATGCCATTGACTATGTCTACAGCATGCAACATGTGGCCATATAGATATATACATACAACGCATCATATATATATAAACCAATGAGATGCTGTCCATTGCCAATTCTGCCATTTTCCAGTATTTCCCGTGTCAGTAACGAAATTAAAAAAATTAAAAAAAAAAAAATTTTTCGCTGATTTTATCGAGATTGATTTGAACACTTCGTTTTTGGATAAGAAAAGGGCACAAGACAATGTTGAGAGTCAATCCACAGCTGATAAGAGTATGTACATGATCATATAACTATTACTATTCAAGAGAATCAATAGCCTCATATCCTACCCATATCTCGATATCCTCACTCTCTTACTTCAGATCAAAATGGACAAGTGAAAAAAAAAAATAACCCAGATTTTGACTCATCAATAAAGAAATGAGATGAAATATTGACTATTTGGACTTGGGAATCTTTAACCAAAGAAAAGATGATCATCATACTAACATCTAAAACCCCTCCCCCCATTAGTCTCATATACGAGCATACCACTCTATAAGTTTGACTGAACCATCAGCAGACTTCAAATCAAGAGCTCCTCCATATAAAAAATTATTGACTAATTTACAACAAGTTAATAAAGTATTAAACAATGCTCCATTAACATTAGCTGAAAAAATCTTATATTCTCATTTAGTTAACCCAGAGGAAAGTTTAGCAAAGGGTAAACAATCTGAAATCAGAGGGTTAGAATATTTGAAATTAAACCCTGATAGAGTCGCTATGCAAGATGCTTCTGCTCAAACTGCTCTTTTACAATTCATGACTTGTGGTTTGAAATCAACAAGTGTTCCTGCTTCAATCCATGCTGATCATTTGATTGTTGGTAGAGATGGTGAAGAAAAGGATCTTAAATCATCAATCGCTATCAATCATGAAGTCTTTGACTTTTTAAAATCTTGTGGTGAAAAATATGGTATTCAATTCTGGGGTCCAGGTTCAGGTATTATTCATCAAATTGTTTTGGAAAACTTTAGTGCTCCAGGTTTAATGATGCTTGGTACTGATTCGCATACTCCAAATGCAGGTGGTCTTGGTGCCATTGCCATTGGTGTCGGTGGGGCTGATGCTGTTGATGCCTTAACTGGTACTCCTTGGGAATTAAAGGCTCCAAAGATTCTTGGTGTTAAATTAACAGGTAAATTAAATGGTTGGACTTCTCCAAAGGATATCATCACTTATTTAGCTGGTGTCTTAACAGTTAGAGGTGGTACCGGTTATATCGTTGAATATTTTGGTGAAGGTGTTGAAACTTTAAGTTGTACAGGTATGGCTACCATTTGTAATATGGGTGCTGAAATTGGTGCAACAACATCAACTTTCCCATATCAAGAAGCTCATAAACGTTATTTACATTCTACAAATAGAGGTGCCTTAGCTGATTTAGCTGATGAAGTCAACTCTAAATATGGGTTCCTAAAAGCTGATAAGGATGCTGTTTATGATAAAGTTATTGAAATTGATTTAAACACTTTAGAACCTCATGTTAATGGTCCATATACTCCAGATCTTTCCACTCCAATCAGTTTGTTTGGTAATAAACAAAAATCTGAAGAATGGCCAACTCAAGTCAGTGCTGGTTTGATTGGTTCTTGTACAAATTCTTCATATCAAGATATGTCAAGAGCTGTTTCATTAGTTAAACAAGCTCAAGCTGTTGGTTTAAAACCAAAAATCCCATTCTTTGTCACTCCAGGTTCTGAACAAATTAGAGCCACTATTGAAAGAGATGGTTTGATTGAAACTTTTGAAAACAATGGTGCTATTGTTTTAGCTAATGCTTGTGGTCCATGTATTGGTCAATGGGATAGACAAGATATTGATAAGAAATCTTCAGAAACTAATGCTATCTTTACAAGTTTCAACAGAAATTTTAGAGCAAGAAATGATGGTAATAGAAACACAATGAACTTTTTAACTTCTCCAGAAATTGTTACTGCTATGATTTATTCAGGTGATATGAATTTCAATCCATTACATGATTCAATCAAATTACAAAATGGTGAAGAATTCAAATTCGTTCCACCTTATGGTGATGAATTACCAAATGAAGGGTTTTTAAGAGGTAGAGAAGAATTCTATCCAGTTGTTGATCCAAAGGCTGATGAAAGTATTGAAATTAGTGTTTCACCAGATTCGGATAGATTACAAATCTTGGAACCATTCAAGGCTTGGAATGGTGAAGAATTAAAAATGAATGTTGTCTTAAAGGTTGAAGGTAAATGTACCACTGATCATATTTCTGCTGCTGGTGCTTGGTTGAAATATAAGGGTCATTTAGAAAATATTTCATACAACACTTTGATTGGTGCTCAAAATAAGGAAACTGGTGAAGTAAACAAGGCTTATGATTTTGATGGTACTGGATTTACCATTCCAGAATTAATGACCAAATGGAAGAATGAACAAATCCCATGGTGTGTCATTGGTGAACATAACTATGGTGAAGGTTCAGCAAGAGAACATGCTGCTTTATCTCCAAGATTCTTAGGTGGTGAAATGATTTTAGTTAAATCATTTGCTAGAATTCATGAAACTAATTTGAAGAAACAAGGTATGTTACCATTATGGTTTGCTAATGAAAGTGATTATGATAAGATCAGTAGTTGTGATGTTTTAGAAACTGTTAATTTGAGAGATATGATTGCCAAGTCAGGTAACAATGGTGGTATTATTCAAATTAAGGTTACCAAGAGAAACGGTGAAACTTTCCTCATTGATACCAAACATACAATGTCTAAGGATCAAATCGATTTCTTCACAGCTGGTTCAGCTATCAACCATATTGGTAACTTGCGTCGTGCTGAAGCTGCCAAGGCTTAAATTTTTGGAAATTTAAAGCATGGAGAGTATGCGTCTCAAGTCAATTGACCATATAAGGTTAATGATTCAAAGTAGCATATAGATGTAGGCATCAATGTTGATTTTGGGTTGACATCCATAGGGGGAGACAATTTTCATCATTTGTGATGAAATTTATTTATTGTATTTAGATTAATCTTAGATGTTAGACAAGTAATTTAGATGTATATTTACTAGATACTATTCAATCGTTAATGAAGCTGTATCTCGTAGAGTTGTTACAATACGAACAAAACTCATAAGCTGAGAGTATTGAGATAAAAGTAAAATACTTAGTATTATAACCTATTTATCAGCTCTTCTTTTCAATGTTTTGAATTCTGATTCTGTTCACATGACCTTTCTCATTACTGTCTTGGTCACTTGATCTCTCTTCGTATAATCCAATAGAATCTTGATCTTGAACTATGGCACCAGTACCAGAAGAGCTTGTTAATTCATAACTAACAGAATTACCCTTAATTTCTTCATCCAATCCCTCCTTGATTAATTCTTGTTTTTTAACGTCCTTGACATAGATGAAATGAGCAATAACGGTTAATATAAAGCCAACTGTAGCTAGTGCAGCAGTATAACAATAGCCAATAAAGAACTCTGGTTGATCTTCAGTATTCCAAACAAAGATTGGAACAAATGCATTTGTGACATAGGCTAGAACATTAGTACAAACAACAACAAAATTTCTTTTCATATCATCATGTGCTAAACTGTTATTAAGCCAAGTAAAGATCATTGGTTGAGTAGATGAGGTTGGTGCTCCAATCAAGAAATATGAAAACCAATGTAGACCAATAGGAATATTCCAAACAGCAAGCATTATACAACCCCAAATATAACAAAAGAAATAGATACAAATGAAAACCCAATTATATTCACTTCCAAGATAGTCTGCAATATATGCAGCAATCATGGCATAACCAATCTCGAGACCAGACTCAGCACTTGGTAATTGATTATATTTGGCACTCGACAAATGTAGATCGTATTTCATCCATGTTGTAAATGTAACACCAGTAATAGCCTTGTCAGTGTTATTGAAACATAAGAAAACCCATGGGAAAAGCCAAATGTGCCAAGTAGAGAAGAAAGATTTGATCTTTTTGAAAGTATATGCCTCTCTTGAGTTCAGTTGAGCACCAATTCTTCTTCTTCTTTCTAAAGCGACTAATCTATCCTTCTTTGTGAAATACCAAGCTGTTGTAGTAGATGGAGTATTAGGATCAACCAACAATGTATAAAAGGCAATTGGGAAAGAAATGACCGCATCAAAGACGAACATCCATTTGAAAGGTTCCATTGTACTATTGGCAAAGTTTTTTAAGATTCTTTGTTGTAAAGGTCCTGAAACTAAACTTGCAGCTGTAGAGGCAAGAGCAAAATATGTTGATCTCTTTCCTAACTCCTCTTTAGAATACCAGCTTCCAATAAGATATTGCAGACCCTATATAATTTAGTGATATTGTTAGTACGGTTGTAATCAATGGTGATTATTTGTAGGAAACTGAATTTGAAGCATTTGAATGGAGTAGAGTTATCATCTCCAACAAATATTATCCAGCATATCAGTTATTCTTGTAAATCTTTATACTAACAGGGAAGTAACCAGCTTCACATAACCCAACCAAAAATCTTATAGCATACATTGAGTGAAGATTCTCACACTTGATCATCAAAATAGTAAGAACACTCCAAGAAATTTCCAATGAGAACAAATAGTAACGAGCAGAAATTCTGTGCAAAATCAAATTTGAAGGAAGCTGACCAATGATATAACCAATTGTCCAAAGAGTTGTCAAGTAGTTGTATTGATTCTTGTTCATTTTGTAGTATTCGTTCATACCATTGACATAGGCAGTCTTGACATTGTTCTGATTCAGAGTCTTGATGAAATAGCCGAGCATTGATGAAGACATTAAAAAGAAATCCAATTTGAACAAGAAACTTCTTTCTTGTGGATGTTTATCAACAGCATCCCAGAAGAACTTTTGGATCTTGTAAGCAAATTTTGATCTTCTTTGTAGTTCCTGTTCTGTGATATTGAAAGTTAGATCAATATATGGAGTTGGGTCATCATCGGGCTGGATATCAATCCTTTCTTGGTGCTTACCTGAGAAAAGACTTTGAACAAAAATCTTAAATCCCATTTTCCTCTCAGATTTGTTCACAGATGATTAAGGTCAAAAGCTATCAAATGATTAGAGTCACATTGGTGGATTCAAGTGGGTTTATATGTATCACAAATCTAATTCCATTTCTTTATGGCTCAGGGCCTCAAGGCTGAGATTGTGGATTAAACTGGAATATAAACAGTGGACAATGGCTGAAAAGGAATGAACACCATGAACACCCTTGAAATTCGAAATTGAGGTGAACCAACATGAGTCAGAACAAATCTCTGAGTGTATCGCAAGCACCTAGTAGGAGTTGTTGTATTCTGATGAATAGCACCGATTATCCATAACATTTCTCTCAGAGTTGTAACCCTTAATTTCCCACACGTAGTTAAATTTATAGGCCAAGCCGACCTGCCGAGTCAATCGATCAATATCATTGTTTTGTGGATTCATGGACCCTGAATTTGATCAGTTTCGAAGTTGTGTTTGATATTTGCAGTGGACATTTGAGTATTTGAGGAATATGGTGGCTGCAGATTTTAGTGGACCTTCCCGATGCGAAACTAAAGCCGGCGAGTTAATACCAAAAGATCCAAATGAACTTCCATTCTCATATTTTAGGAGTTAGTTGTACTGTTTGACTAGCTTACACTTGGTGTACCAAATACCATACCCCATACCATTAATCAAAATTAGTAATATAACGTATATTCAAAAACTTATCTGTATTAAAAATAGGCTTCTAACATCAAAACGTAAAATCGTGAATCCGCCGTACTGTGGATGATCATTCTTGAAACCATCAATAGAGATCATCAGAATTAATCAAAAATCTGGAACCACTGGCTCAACATCCCACATCTTACAATATTCAGCAATAGCACGATCACTACTGAAGAATCCAGATCTTGCTGTGTTTAATATACTCATCTTGCACCATTTGACCTTATCTTTATAAATTGTATCAATCTTATCTTGAATGTCTAAGAAAGCTTTGAAATCATCGGTAACCAAATAATGATCATGATACTTGATTGAATCTAATAAAGATTTATAATCATCAGGATTACCAAATAAACCAAATTCAATCAATTCAAAAGCCTGTGCTAATTCTTTTGGTAATTCAATCTTATCAATTCTATGAGCTTGTCTCAAAGATTCAACATTCTCAGAACGAACACCAAATAAAAAGATATTTTCAGTTGATTCATCAGGAGTAGAAGTCTTACCAACTTCATTAGCAATTTCAATGTTAGCACCATCTAATGTACCTAAAATGATACCACCATTTAAAGCAAACTTCATATTTGAAGTTCCTGATGCTTCTGTACCAGCAGTACTAATATGTTCAGAAATATCACTTGCTGGACAAATAATTTCAGCTTTTGAAACATTATAATCTGGAATGAAAACAACTTTCAATAAGTCACCAATATCTTCATCTGCATTAACAACAGATGCAACCTTATTAATCAATTTGATAATAGTCTTTGCAGTATAATAACCTGGTGCAGCCTTACCACCAAAAATGACAACTCTTGGTTGAATTGTTTCAGCTCTCTTTTTTGGTGATAATGATTTGATGTACCAATATCTATAAATCACACGGAAGATATTCAATTGTTGTCTCTTATATTCGTGAATTCTCTTCACTTGAATATCAAACAAAGCTTCAGGATTATGAATTACAATACCTGTTGTTTCATAAATCAACTTGATTAATTTCTCTTTGTTTCTTGTTTTAACATTAATCCAGTCTTGTTGAAATTTAGGATCATCAACGAACTTTTCTAATTCAGAAAGTTTTGATAAATCTTTGAGGAAATCTTCACTACCTAATTTCGATTCAATCAAATCAGAAAGATCAGGATTAGCTAACTTCAACCATCTTCTTGGTGTAATACCATTTGTAACATTACTAAACTTAGAAGCACCAAAGATCAAAACAAAATCTTTGAATAGTTCATTGGCTAAAATTTCAGAATGTAATTTAGCAACACCATTAACAGTTTTGGAACCAACAATAGCTAAATGAGCCATTCTGATTGATCTTTCACCATCTTCATTGATCAATGAGACTCTTTTAACTAAACCAGGGTATTCAGTTTCTGAGAATTTATCAGAAACATGATGTAAAAACTTCCAATTGATATCATAAATGATTTCCAAATGTCTTGGTAATATTCTTTCAAACAATGAGATTGACCAAGTTTCTAAAGCTTCTGGTAAAACAGTATGATTTGTATAACCAAACACCTTAGTAATAATATCCCAACTTGCATCAAAGTCAAGTCCTTCTAAATCAACCAAAATTCTTTGTAACTCAACAATAGCCAAAGTTGGATGAGTATCATTCAATTGAATAGAGATTTTATCAGGTAATGATTCCCAAGGTAAATTCAATTTCTTGAATCTTCTAATGATATCTTGCAATGATGCACAAACCCAAAAGTATTGTTGCTTCAATCTCAATTCTTTACCAGCCACAAAGTTATCATTTGGATATAAGACAGCTGTTAATTCTTCAGCACGTTGAAAAATCTTGGTAGCTTCTGAATAGTTACCTTCATTGAACTTGTTAAAATCAAATACATCAGTGGATGGTTGAGCAGACCATAACCGTAAATTATTCGTTGTGGCGGTATCAAAACCAGGAATTGGATTATCAAAGGCAACAGCCAAGAAGGTTTCACCAGCAGTCCATTCCTTCTTGCCAGTATCTGGGTTGGTAAAAGTATGACCATAGAAACCTACTGGGTATCTCAATTCATGACGTTCAATTTCCCAAGCGTTACCGAATCTTAACCAATAATCTGGCTTTTCAACTTGAACACCATTTGAATTGATTGATTGCTTGAAGATCCCGAATCTGTATCTTAAAGAGTAACCAAATGAAGGGATGTTTTCAGTGGCCAATGAGTCGATGAAGCAGGCAGCCAATCTACCAAGACCACCATTACCGAGAGCAGCATCAAACTCCTCCTCTAACAAGTCTTCTAATTTAAAACCCAGCCCAGAAACACCATCTGCCACAATGTCCTTGTCTTGAAGATTGATCAAAGCGTTATCCAAACTTCTTCCCATGAGGAACTCGAAGGATAAGTAATAGACTCTTTTAGCTTGGGTGGCGGTATGTAATTGTTGGGTTTTATCCCAAGCTATAACTAGCTTATCCCTAACGCTTAACGCAGTTGCCTGGTAGCTTGCCAAGTTGTCACAATTGAGCATGGATCTTGCCAAGGTTGTATGGACATGTTCCACAAACTGCTTCTCGAACTCGTCCCTGTTGGCAAATGGTTTGAATGCATTCCTCTTCCATTGAGATTGGCATTCCTGAGAAAAGGAGGATAGCATTTGTGACAATTCACCTTGGGGGATCCCACTGAGGTGTCTTGAGTGGAAACGAGGGCGGATTGGGGCGTCTGAGTCATCGTCGTCTTGTGGATTGGTATCCACCTGGCTGTTGAAGTAACCCATGTCTTTGAAGGTCAATTGAGCACAGTTGAAGCGAGTGTTGGCAATGTAAATGGTCAAGTCAGAAGCGGTGTCAAAACCATGAGATCTTGCTACAAAAAATAAAACATGGAGCAAAAACTAAAAAAAAAAAAAAAAATCCGAAAACGGAAATAAATTCTGAAATGTGCACATCCGAACACCTCTGCCAGAATTTATAAGCATCGCATAATGACCGGTAAAATCATGTAATTATAATTATTTATAGGCCTGACTAATTTTGACAAAAATCACAGCACTCAACTTCCAATTCATCTTAGTATAAAATTATCTATATATAATACCTACCTTACCATCCTCAACCACATGGCCCTTGGTTATACCTCATTCAGATCAATCTTCCCACTAGTTTCAAAAGTAGTCCTCTTTTCAATATTGTTCAAAGCCATACAATCAAACTCTCCAGCTTTACTTCAATTCTTTTCTACGTCCAGCTCAATAATGTCAACCACAGCTACTTCAAAGAACCCAGTCTACTTTCTAAGTCATGGAGGTCCAACCTTCATGTATCGTGATTCACAATTTGGTGGTGATCCAGGTGCTTTTGATAAAGTTGGTTCAATTGGTAAATTCATTAAATCAACAATCAAACCAAAATTTATCGTTATTGTTTCTGCTCATTGGGAATCTTCTAAAAATAATTTGATTGAAATATCAGTACCAAATCCATTAACTACAAATAAAGATCTTATTGATTCAAATATTGAAAATGAATTGATTTATGACTTTTATGGTTTCCCAGCTCATATGTATAAGGAGAAGTTCCATTCTAAAAATGATATTTCATTAGCCACTGAGATTAAAGATTCATTATTAAAAGATGGTATTGATGCTAAATTAACAAATAGAGGTATTGATCATGGTGTTTGGGTTCCATTTAAAGTTGCATTTTCTTACAACAAGGAAAATCCAAATGATTTGTGGGATTTAGATATCCCAATTGTTCAAGTATCTTTAGCTAAAAATTCTGATGATTTCAATTTCCATTATAAATTAGGTCAATCATTGGCTAAATTTAGATTAGATGATGGATTAGTCATTACTACTGGTATGTCTGTCCATAATTTACGTGATTTTAGAGTCAGTCCAAATGGTGATCAAAGTTTCCCATATGTTGAAGAATTCAATAATGTTATCAAAGATTATTTGAATAACTATAAGGGTGAAGAAAGATTAAACAAATTTAATGGATTATTGACTGATTCAAATAAAAGACAATTGTTATATTCTGCTCATCCAACTTTGGAACATTTCGTTCCACTTATTGTGGCTTGTGGCTTGGGTCATGATGAACAAGGTATTGAATTATATAACAAGGCTGCCGTTTCCTTAGGTTGGGGTACTTATCAATTTGGTGAGTTTACCAGTACCAAATAGACCAGTTGTTGGATACTTATTGGAAACAGTTTACAGCTTATATTTATTTTGTAAATTAAAAATGACAAATAATTGTGTATATATAGAAATGAGGTAAAATCCTTACTTATATTTGATATTAATGGTTTGAAGACCTGTACGTATAATTCAGCCTCGAATATTAAAAAGATTTATTGTAATCAAGCTGATGGAGGTCTCTTGTATGACAATTTCCCAGTCTTTACACCCACTTTAGTATACAATAGCTGTGCTCTATGATTATCAAAATCAGTGTTCCAATAGACAACACCACAATCTTTATCATCAGCTTCTTTATAAACATACTCAATGAGACTTCTACCAACACCGTGTATTCTTCTTGATTCATCAACATACAAATCATGTAAATATAGTCGATCCTTGAAACTCCAAGTATCAAGATGGGTTAGATAATTAACCATTCCTACAGCCTCACCAGTTTCAGAGTCAATAGCCAATGCACTCCATACATTAACAGAAGGATCAATAAATCTAGCAAATGTATGTAATGAAACCTCTTGTTTCAAATTATCAATACTCTTGTAGAAAACATGGTATAATTTCCATAATCTTTCCCATGATTCATACTGGGATTGCGATGTGACTGGTACAATTGTGACTGTCATTGTTATGTTTGATTTGCCTTTGGATTTGATTAAAATACTAGTATAGTTGACAGTTCCGCACCTTTTTATAGAAAGAACCAATATTCTATCTTGACGACTTAGCTGGCCTGTTGGAGATGCTTCTGTCGCTACTTTTCTGAATTTTGCGGAGTTCAGTATTTGCCATTTGGCGCAAAACGTCCCAAAGCGGAAATCGCAGAGATAATGAGAAACCATCAGTCAATTGGGAGTTTGATAATTGTATTAGACAGACACGGTCATGATACTACGTTTGTATCACAAGAAGCTGTGTGTTCATGATCATGACTCATCAAAATATCATCATAATTAATAACCATATATAATTGAAATAATTAACGTCGCAGACACTGTCAACGTTGAACTATAGACGTGGACATGAAAAGCTATAAATATATGATGCTCAATTCACCCAATCAGATCATCATTATCATTATCATGTCTACCACTAGTGGCAATCATTTACCTTCAACAAGATAAAACTTATCACCATCAATGGCACCGTTTTCCTCTTTGACAGTTTCTGGCTTCAAGACATCCATTGGATTTTCCAAATCCCTGATCCAGCCAAGGAATGGAGTGGAAGCAGCTAAACCTAATGCTGTTAATGCTTCTACTGAAAGAGACTTGAAGTATTCAATTGGGGTTTCAAGATGTAAGTTTTCTTCAGCTCTCAAGGTACCTCTTGTCATGAATAAAATACTTTGTAAACGATGATCATCAACAGTTGTATTGGCACTACCACCATGGAAACAAGAAGCCAACATGAAAAAGGCATCACCCTTTTCTAATTCAGCATAAACACAATCTTCATTGTTTGGCTTTCTATAATGACCCCATAAATGAGAACCTGGAATGAATCTTGTTGCACCATTAGCCTTTGTGGTCTTTCCTAATGCTAAAGCAGTACCAACTGCTGAATCATTACCGTATTCAAAGACATCTCTTTCTTTGGAAATGGTATGGTGAAGCATATCATCTCTATGTAACACTTGGTCAGTGGTACCTGGACCGATATCAAAGGTGACACAGGCATTATGTTGAGGTAAAGAAATACCAGTAGTGATTTTATCACCAACATAGAATAAATTTTCTTGACCCAAGAATTTATTGGCAACACCAAGAGTTAATGGATGAATTAAAAACTTTTCAGCAGCAGCTCTTGATTTGACCATAGTACCACAAACTCTCTTTGTATTTGTTGGCATGAATTCACTATCGAATCTCTTGACATCATGAGCATCAAAATATGGTTGAATATCACTCAAGATTTCATCACAAACTTCTGTTGGTAAAAAGTTTCTAACAAGGGCACCACCATATTTCTCAAGTTTAGCAGCAATCTTTTCCACAGTAGCTGGAGCTTCAACAGTTAAATCTTCGAGGGTTGGCTTTAAGACTCTTGTATCGTTGTTTTCTGGGAGTTGGATGTAGTCAACACCATCCTTTTGGTAGACTTTGACATCATCATATGTCTTTGTAAGGAATTCAGTTTCCAATTGTGCTGGCTTTGTGATGGTCATTATGTTTTGTTTGTTGTGAGATTGTTGTTGGTCACTTGAGTGATGATGATGGATGATATGATCACTCGTTGTGATCCTCGATAGCTTATATACTCCTATGATCAACGTGTATAATCTTTTCAGGCTGATTGGGAGTCGTTTTGAATTTCCGCAACGGTCTACAATAGAATCTCTAAAGCTCTAAAGCTCTAAAGCATTGGAAAGTCTCAACATTAATAACTAAGAACAGGCTCTAACAACTACATCTGTCAGTTCGAGCCTGCAACGTAACAATGGCCATAGCACCAGTCTAAATACGTAAGAGCTGTCTAGTATCTACAGAGCACCACAATCAAATGGGCAACTGTATTCAAGAAATATATTACTGTCCAGGTTAAACTGAGCTTTAAGGTGAATTACACGCTTTCAAAATCAAATACCAGAACTTGCTCTTGATCGTGATATAATTCGTGATATAATAACCATTGTGATATGTACCACTGTAACAATAAATCATCAGCAATATTGAACAATACCTTACGTGCTATTTGATGAATACTATTTGATGTGATCTGCCATTTCCAGAAACTGCACTGATCCAGCATTATTGTGGCATGGAATCAGATCCACCATTAATGGCCTCCGCTGTAATGGTAATAGGTATGGATTGACCATTGAGGCATTGAAGACCTTTTGACTTTTGACTTTTGACGTTTTAAGTGCTGGATATTCCGTAAGCTCAATGCTCATTCTCATCTCTGCTTGTCTTGATTCATGTCTTGATTGATGTCTTGACTCTTGATGTCTTGATCTCGTCTTCAGTTCCTTGGTACATTTTGGGGCATCCCAAAACGACGATAAGATATATAGCCGGTACAGACAGCATCGCAGGATCATGAGCGACGAGTCTCACAAGACAACATGAAGACTATACGTGTATATTTATATAGAGAAGTATCCTGCTGTTTGACAGATCAATGAATGATATATTCTTAAGAAGTTCTTTATAACTTGAAAGCTCCATCAATTTCAACAATATTGAATTAAATTATAATTATGTCTGAAGAATACACCAACTCAACTTTGACCAAATATGGTATCAGATTAGTCAACCCATCCGGTATGTTGAACAAGGCTGCTGGTGATTATAGCTTGACTCAAGCTGTTGTTGTTCCAGCTGGTAAGTCTATCGTGTACACTTCAGGCCACACTGGGTTCAATGAGAACCAAGAATACCCAACTGATGTTGAAACACAAATCTTCAATGCCTTCAAGAATTGTGAATCTTCATTGAAGGCTGCTGGTGTCAAGGATGGCTTTAAGTCAGTCTTCAACATGACTTCATTCCATTCAAGCTTCGAACCAGAATACATGGCCGCCATTGAAAAGGCTCATGCTCATTTCGTTGGTGATAACAGACCTGCTTGGGCTGCTGTTGTTGTTAAACAATTATCTGGTGGTGCCTTCTGTGAAGTTCAAGTTCAAGCTATTCTTGAATAATTTCACAACTTGATGATCTTGATTATAAGTTCATTGTTCATTGATTGAATATTATATATATAACTTGTCAAGTACTCGAATATTAGATATATTCTGCTTTAATTTCTTCATATTAAAATCTGATAATTACTTGTAATATTACCGTCAATATTAGTATTACATGTATATATAATACTCGAGCTATAGTAATATAACCACTAATTATACTACTTAGTTTGATCCATGGTCGACTACAACGTCATCATATATTTTAGTTTTAGTTCAATAATTTGACCAGAGTAGATCGATGTGAAAATGACATATATATAGCTCTCTCTCTATATATATAGATTCAATATTATTAATCAACAACTTTTACTGTTAGGCTAGAGATCATCCTATTGCTACGATATTGAGCTTCAAAAATTACCTGATCTAGATTAATATAATATATAATTTATAAAGTGATTATCTGGTTGATATACAGAAACTTAGAGTAGTAGACGGTGTCGATGCACAGAAAATCATCGTCTTAACGACTCAAACGAATTGAGCACCACCATTAGCACAAATGGTTGAACCAGTAACCCATCTAGAATCTTCACTAGCCAAGAAGGCAACAATCAATGCAATATCTTCTGGAGTACCTATTCTTGGGGCAGCTGGAGTGGCTTGGATGGATGATTCAAAGGCAGCAAGGACTTCTGGTTCAGTCTTGTACCACATATCAGTAGCAGTAGCACCTGGGTTAACACAATTGGCAGTCAATTCGTATTTTTGACCTAATTCAACAGCCATGATTTTGGTGACACCTTCTAGGGCAGCCTTCGAAGCAGTGTAGTAGACAGCGTATTCAGAGGCTTGTCTGGCTAAAATACTTGAAGTGTTGATGACTCTTGGCTTGGTACCTAAGTATGGAATGATTTCCTTCACAAGAACAGTTGGGTAAACAGTATTAACTTGTAAAATTTTATGGAAAGCTTCAGAAGTCATATCCTGTATCAAACAATCATCATCAGTACCAGCATTGTTGACAAGAATATCAATAGTCTTGTAGAATTTGACAACTTCAGCAATCAATTTAGCTGGAGCATCATATTGTGTAGCATCAGATTTAATGGCAACAGCCTTGACTGAATATTCTTCTTCAAGCTTCTTAGCTAATTCTTCAGCCTTGGCCGCATTGCTTTGGTAGGTCAAGACAATGTTGGCACCTCTCTTGGCCAATTCAGTGGCGATACCGGCACCAATACCTCTTGATGCACCAGTGACGATGGCGTTTCTGTTCAATAATGGTTTGTATGAAGACATATTTGTCATTTGTTTGTATTATTATGCTTTTTTGTGAAAAGTTTGTTAAAGTGTGAAATATTGTAAAGGAAAGAAAACAAGTAATTAAGAGCAGCTTTATAAAGGAATTGATTGTATGTGAAGGAAGGTAACAATAGAGTCGACCTTCTGGTTTTGTTTAGACAGGCAGTTTACCCAGAGAGCCAATGATCGCTGTTTCGAGATAAGCATTGATCTATGATTTGATTTTGATGGAGATGGTGTTCGTTTTGGACTTCCTGAAAAGTTACTGAGGGAGGGAAAAGGGAAGAGACTGGGAAGAGACTGGACTTGGAATTAACTGGGAACAGATTGAGGAACAGATTTGAATCTATAAATGATGGATCTCAGACTGCTGAGCAATTTCCTCTGTTAGCAAATAGCGTAGAAAGTAGAAAGAAAAGATGTCTAGTATCAAGATAGCTATTGCTGGAGCTGGTAGTGTTTGCAGATATATTGTTGATGATTTCAAGTCAAAGAGTATCCAACCTGTTATTTTAACAAGAAGCATCAAGCCATGGTTTGAACAAGTTGATGGCATTGAAGTCAGAGTTGTTGATTTCAATGATGTTTCCAGTATACAGTCAAACATCAATGATTGTATTGGATTAGTATCAACATTATCTGATTATACAAAAAGTTTTGAAATAGCACATTTGAATATGATTGAAGCCATGTTGAAATCATCAATTTGTAAAAAGTTCATCCCATCAGAGTATAGTGGAGATTTAACAAATTATCCAGATCAACCAATCTTTTATAATGATAATCATCTCAATGTTAGAAATAAGTTGAAATCATTGAGTGGTAGTGGTAGTCATGAGCTACAATGGACTTTATTGAACGTTGGTTGGTTAAACAACTACTTCTTGACAGAGGATAGAAGATATTTATACGAAATTGGTGAATTGTTCCCAATAGATTGGCAAAAGAAGACTTTAGTGGTTCCAGGTACAGGTAATGATTTATCATCGTTCACTACAGCAAGAGATTTAGCCAAATGTATTAGTGAATTATTCCTAACAGATGAACCATGGGAACCAATCACATATGCCTGTGGTCAAACATCGACATGGAATGAATTGATCAAGGAGAATGATTCATTTGGTCTTGAAGTATCATATAGATCATTCACTACCATATTAAAGGATTATACTGGTGCTATCTTGGCCAAGGATGAAGAGAAACGAATCACTGCTGAATTCAATCTATACACCATTTGTGGTGCCTGGGAATTGCCAAAAGAGTTGGTGGAAAAGCACAAAAGCAAGTATTTCAGCAACATCAGGTTCCAAACTATCAGAGACACGATGGAACTGGCCAAGTCCACTAAATCTGGTATTGTATAGTCTAAATAACTGAATATTTGAATAACTGAATAACTGAATATTTGTCTCTGTGTGTACCTCAAAATCCCAAAGCAGCGAATTCTCGGACTCGAAATAAATCCGGCAGTCCAAAACGAAAAAATGGAAGTGAACAAGAAACAAATCAAGAAAGATTGAAGATTGAAGAAAGATTGAAGAAGGAACCTGGCTGGCTTGGGATTCGCGAAGTTTGACAGGAGATCGCATTTCATAGAAGTCCACAAGACACTTGGCAACAGGAATTGGACTGCAAGAAACCCCTTCTTTGTTTCCGTCGAGACATATATCTGCTAAAATCGAAATAACCACTGTTATATCATATCAAAACTCTAGCAATACTTATTGCACATTATCATGGCTAAGATAACGTCGTCAAGAGCAAGATCAAAGGTCAAGGACACCAATACCCCCATCAGTACAATCAAGAGAACAAAGAAGTTCACTGGTTGCTGGACATGTCGAAACAGAGGTGTCAAATGTGCTGAACAAAAACCCAAATGCTCAAACTGTATCAAATTGAACGTGGAATGTGGAGGATATGCCATTCGTTTATGTTGGCAGGATAATGGTCAAAAGTTTGATAATATAAGAAGCTTTCTACTATATGAAATCAAGGGCGATGAACTTTATGATAAATACCAAGTTGATTACTTTTTAGAAAAAGTTGATTCAGTATCTCAATTCCTTCTTTCTACAAGTCTTTATCAAGAATCTGATGTTCTTTCATTTGGTCCATTTGGCGTTTTCCCAAAAGTATCATCTTCATCTTTACCCCTATCATCTAAAACTAAACCAAAACATTCACATAGTACACATGATCAAAATATAGAAACCACCATCAAATTACCAAAGGCAGAAGAGGTTATTCCAAACAAAGAACAAAATTTGAATAACTTTGTGATAACGAACCATGATCAAGAAGATATAATAGGAATACTAGATGATGATGATGATGATGATGATAATAATAATAAAACTGAAATTGATCATCTTTTCAGTTATAGTCATTTCAATTTAGAACCTGATGTTAATTTCCAATTTTATGCTACTTTAATTCAAGCAAATGATACAAATAATAGTGTTGAACAATATGTTGATACATTGGAAACTCCAAATAATAATGATAATAATAATAATAATAATAATAATAATAATAATAATAATAATAATAATAATAATACAGATGGTACTAGCTCAACAAAGCATTCAAAACTTGATTTATATTCCTCAAATTTGGATAATTTGAAATTCGCACGTCTTGATCCTTCTGTTGATGTTGAAGCTTCATTACTAGATTATTGGGATAATCATTTTTGGACACTGTTGAGTCCGGTTAAAGATGATTCATTAAATCCATTCAAAAGAATGTTGGAATTTGGTACAAATATATTTGCATCTTCTGATATAAAACATGTTCTATTACATTCAATTTGTTCAATTACATCAAGTTATTTAGCACGTCCAAGAATTAATAGTGATAAGGAAGACATTAATAGATATGAGAAATATTGGAAATTCCATCATTCAAAGGCATTAAATTATATTTCAAAGGCATATATATTACTGGATAATTCAAATGCTGAAGAAAATGTCATATTAGTAGCTTCCATCATCTTATTATTAACAATCGATGCTTATCATCCAGAATCAAGTCATTGGAAAATCCATGTTAAAGGTGTCCTTACAGTCATTAAAAAGATTAATTCATCTTTAAAGACTCTTAATGATTTAGGAATTACGTGTGAATCAAGAAATTCAGGTATTGAACATTCAAGTACGATGAGGTTTCTTTTGAAGATGAATAAATTAACTTATATCTTTGGTACAACAGATTATCATGATACAGAAATGGGGATTGAAAAGAATACTCATTTTGGAATTAGAGATTTTGATATTATTAATGAAGTACAAGAAGGTAATCATGAATCAATATTATATCAAACATATGGTGTTTCAGATCCAATGTTGGCTGCTTTATCAGATATAGTTTTTACTATTCAAAATAGAGAAATAATAACTGATTTTGATACTCATGTTAAATTATTAGAAGAGAAGATTATTGCTAGTCGACCATCAAAATTAACACAAGATGTTAGTCAATGGAATAATGAATCAATTAATATCTTAATAAGATATCATCAATCATTAATTTTCCATATTGCCACTTATATTCATTTCTTAAGAGAAGTATTACAAAGAAAACCTGGTGATATTCAAGAATTGGTTAATGAAGGAATTGATCATATTGAAATTGATGATGATTTATCAAAAGATTCAGCCACTGTTGGTTTATTATGGCCATATTTCATCATTTGTAGTGAAGCAGATACAAAGATTAGTCAATTAAGAATCAATAATTGGTTCAAAAGTTATAAACGTCATAGTATTGCAAATGTTGATACAGCAATTGATATAATTAAAGTTGTTTGGGAAAGAAGGGTTTTCCAAGATGATATTCGTTGGAGTGTTGTTAAGAAGGAAATTAATCCAAAATTAATGCTCTCATAATTCAGTCAAAATTGTCTTTAATTGCTGGCTGCACATCGTCAAGGGTTGACGATATAACTTATTTATTTATTTATTTATTTATTTATTTATTTATTCACTCATATTCTAATTCAGTATGTATGTATTTTTGCCATTTGTCTCCAGTTTAATTAGTAGACGCTAGCAGCCATATGTTCGTATCGATCGATCACTATATATATATTTACACACTGATCATGTCTTCACCATTCTACTTCTATGATATATTTGAGTTGATCAAAATATATATTCATCATCACAAGTATCACACAAGTATCACAGATACTCTCTATATATATACTAGATGAATAATTAACAGGCTTTTCCTATGAGCTTTAACACGCAAATTAACAAATAAATAACAACAATATTAAACAACAACAACAAATAAAAGGTATCATGATAACATCAATTTTGGATTGATTTCCTTTTTAACCACACTCCAATGAACATCTTCACCATTTGCTCTTCTTTCCCATAAAGATTCAATGATTTCAATAGCAGAATTAATATTAGCAATATCATGAACAGAAACGCTATTAAACCAATTTTTTATTCTTGTTTGTCTATCTTCAGTAATTGCTTCACAACAAATGATAAAGCAAGGCCATAATAAACCTAAAGTACTTGAATCTGGTGATAATTCTTCATTGATTTCAATATGATCGATTCCTTCACTTATAATTTCTTGAATTTCACAAGGTAAATTATGTAAGACTTCTCTTTTGAAATAAACATAAGTGGCAATATGAAAGATTAAAGATTGATGATACATTATTAATTTATTTAATGATTCAACATTTGATAAATCAGGATCTTGTAATTTTGATGGTTTACTTTGCAATATCTTTTTCTCTAGATTGATAACTTGTTGATCATAATTTAATATTTGATTTTTACTTTGAATGATATAAACCACATCAGATAAGGCTTCCAACATTGGATCTGAGACTCCATAAGTTTGATATAATATAGATTCATTATTTTGTTCTTCCACTTCATCAATAACATCAAAATCTCTTATTCCTATTGTTGTTGAGTTCATCATGTCATGATTAGTAGTACTCGCCGGTTCAGTATAAGCACCATCTAAATAATCTGTTGTACCAAAGATATAAGTTAATTTATTCATCTTTAAAAGGAATCTCATTGTACTTGAATATTCCGAACCTGAATTTCTTAATTCATTAATTCTCTTTTGACTTTCTAATGATGAATTAATCTTTTTAACAATGTTTAGGACACCCTTGACATGAATTTTCCAATGACTTGATTCTGGATGATAAGCATCAATTGTTAATAATAAGATGATGGAAGCAACTAAGACAACATTTTCTTCAGCACTTGATTTATCTAATAAGACATAAGCTTTTGAAATATAATGTAAAGCCTTTGAATGATGGAATTTCCAATATTTTTCATATTTGATTAAATCTAATCTATCACTATTAACTCTTGGACGAGCTAAATAACTTGCAGTTATTGAACAAATTGAATGTAATAGAACATGTTTTATATCAGAAGAAGCAAAAATATTTGTACCAAATTCCAACATTCTTTTAAATGGATTGAATGCTAAATTTCTAACAGGACTCATTAAAACACTTAAATGAACATCCCAAAAGTCTAAAAGACTTGGTTCAATACCGGCATTAATGATTGATGGATCTAATCTTGCAAAATTCAAACTATCTAAATTCTTTGAATATAGATCAATCTTGGAATATCTTAGATTGCTTGTAGGATTGTTTAAAGATGCGACAACTGCTAAATCTATTGAACTTGCCTCTATCAGATTAGCATAGAATTGGAAATCAGGATCTGGACCTAGATCTAGTAATAGATCTGGGTTTAATTCGAATGGTAAGCCAGGAATGACTGTATCATTAGTGGGCTGATGAACAATAGGTGATGATTCTGTGTCTAACTGATGATGGTTGTGTTGAAGTATATGATTTTGTTTTTGTAAGAGTTGATCCTGTTGATCCTGTTGATCCTGATCATCTTGTTCCACTTGGAATGGTGAAAAGACTCCAAATGGACCAAAGAAATGTTGTTGAGATTCCTCATATAACCGTGTCCCCAAGATGAATTGAGAAACAGCATCCACTTTTTCCAAGAAGTAATCCACCTCGAAATTATCATATAGATCTTCTTGTTTAGGTTCATGTAATATATAGCTTCTTATATTATCAAACTTGAGCTCAGAATCTGGCCAACATAGTCGAATGTCATAACCAGCACATTCCCTCATCTTGATGGCACAATTGAGACACGATGGCTTTCTTTCATCGCATTTGATGCTTCTTGCTCGACATGTCAAACAGCCAGTGAATCTCTTTGTTCTCTTTGGCTTGATATTTATGGGTTGTTGTTTGTTCTTGTTGGACATGTTCTTCTTCTGGGCTGATGGGATGGGCCTCTTGAGCCAGAGGGGGTCCTGGATCATGTGAATGTGTTTATATTGGAGGACATATTGTCTTAATGGATTTATGAGAAGTGATATAACTAGTGCTCTTTATAGGTTGATGAGGCTGTCAATTGTTGTTAGAATGGCCCTGTTCGAGGGTTTTTGGAGGCAGTTGAAAACGAAGCAGATCGATGATGTTAATTTGAAGTTTTGAAGTTTTGAGTGGTGATTTGGCAGTTTGTTTGATGTTTGATGTTAATTGATGGATGATTGTTTATTAGTAGTATATCAGTATAGACTAGATGCTGTTGCTGTTGCTGTTGCTGGTGGTTTCTGAGGGCATAACCTGTTCAAAAAGCAGCGCTTCTAACCATTATTTTATATTGACTATATACATCTGAATCTGGTTGTTCCAGGATGGTGTTTGTGCCACCAGTATGTGTGTGAAGATGATATTGATGCTGCATGTTGCGGCTGGTCACTGGACTGGGCAGCCACAGAATGTTGTGGTTCTTCTGTTCTTCTGTTCTTCAAGTGTCTTGTTTTAAGCGTCGCTTTGGGATGCCCCAGATCTGATAATCACATTTAAGATCAAACATTCTCATATAAGCTGCTTATAAGCTAATGAGGAAACTCTATGTGATTGGCAGCTATACACTTTTGTGATCACTCTCTTCAGTACTGAAAATTTTATCACTTATAATTAGTGGATCTGCGTTGATACTTTGGCTTATAGTACATTGAAATTAAATGGTTATAACTATCAATTCATCATCTTGATGCAGTATGTTTTGAAATCAACATCATCATAACAAGTGGCATATATTAATCTATAAGTCCATCTTCTATAAGAATATGTATGTAATTAACGCAAAAATAGAATATTTATTTATAATAAAGTGATGATGATAATATGGAAAAAGGATTAAACAGGAAAGAAAGCAAGAAACTATTTATAAGTTGATTAGTAAATAAGTGCAGCTCAATCTATATTTTTTTGTAATGAGATATCAAGAAAGAGTATATTTTTACACTCTTCTTAGCATAGAAATGAATAATAAATAATTATTGTACTCAGTACAATAGTATATAGCTAATAATAAGAAAATATCAAAGCCAAACAAAAATCAATTAGGATTAATCAAATTCAGCTTCAACAGGAACAAATCTCTTACGAGCAAATGAATACCAATTAATAATACCAATAAGAAACACGATACCCAAGACAGCAGATGTATAGTTCATATTACTACCAGTTGCAGGAATATATAATGGGAAATTCAACCAAACAACAGCAAATATAAACCAAAAGACACAAACATAATTCATTGGTTTACCAAATTTACCTAATGAAAACCAACGTTTTGAATCTGGTCCAAATCTATCCTTCTTTAATAAAAGACAAATAAATGGAATCAAATATGAAATAAACATACAACTTGTATAACAACTAATAATAGCATTAATGGCAGCACTTGATGCAAACATTAAAGCACCAACAACTGCACCAATAAAACCTGTTAATAGATTAGACATGATTTGAGTTTGTGCCCTTGCATTAACTTCAGCTAATTGTTGACCATATGGTAATCCATCCATCTTACCAAATGCACCAATAAGACGAGTTGTTGATGTAAAGATTGTGATACAAGCACCAGAAAATACCAAAATAACAATAACACAAGATATTGAAGTTAAAGCCATTGAATTATATGAATCATAAAACAATTGAAAGATTGGTTGACCACCAACTGGATCAGCAATGTTATCAACATTTGTAATACAGAAAAGATAAATAATGATGGCAATAATTCCCAAGATTGTAGCACCAACATAAGCATAAATAATAACCAATGGGATATTCTTTCTTGGTTCAGGAATTTCATCAGTCATATGACATGCACCATCAAATAATGCAACAGCTGTAATACCTGGAGACATACTTAAAAAGAAAACAATACCATTTGAATACCAACCAGTTTCATTTTCTACTTGAGTAAAGACAAATGAAGCAGATTGCTTTGGAAATGATCTTGCTAATAATGAAATTAAAATAAATGCAGAACCACCATTGATTAAGAAATTCAAGCCATGTGATAATAATGGGATGGCTCTTGAAGCAAAGACGTTACCAGAGATTGCATAGACTAAACAAGCAATGTAGACGAGATAAATATGCCAAGTTTGAGCAGTATAATCTGAACGACATAATTCAGTGAATGCAATGATAAGACAAGCATTGAAATAGGAAGTAGCAGCAGAGCCAAAGATATAACAAGCACAAGAAAAGATACCAGATAAATAACTCAAGAATCTAATATAAGTCTTTGGAGCAGTGGAAGCAGTCCAAAAGATTTGAGCAGAAGTATGTGGATATTCAGAAGTGATTTCAGCAATGGAAAAGGCAGTAACGATTGAAAAGAATGAAGTGAATAAATAACAATAAAAGAAGAATGGGGGACCACCAACCCCAACGACCAATGATAGATATGTTCCCAGGGCAATAGGAGTAGCAAATGAAGAATAAACCATCCCAATAACACTCCAAAGACTGAATCTTTGATCTAATTGCACCTCTTTATTTGAATCATCAAACTCACCCATTTCCATGTCTTGGAACTTGATGGAGGAGACATTGGTGTCTATTTTCTCCTTGGTGATGGAGGCATCACTACCGACGTTACTTGTGCTCATCCTGTTTTTATAATATGTGTTATGAGATGATCAAGTATAATGATCAAGTATAATACCCAGACAAGCAGCACAAGTACCAGGAAAAGAGAGCATGTGGCCACTGCTTTATATGTCTCTTGGTTCCTGCTTTGGTCCTGAGTCCTGAATCCAGGATCTTATCACAACTCACAGCTCAGCTAGATAGATAGATAGATAGATAGATTGAAGACTTGAAGACTTGGAGACGTTCCTGCTTCCATTGTGTGAAATAAATCAATAAATCAATAAATCAATCTCGGTTGAGACACCTGCCAAAACAAACTGGCACGGCAGTCGAAAACGAAGCCAATGAGGGCTGCTCAGAGTAAGCAGAAAGCAGAAAGCAGGGACAGGCTGGGACAGGCTGGGACAGGCTGGGAACGACATTAGTTTGTTTGTCTGTTTATTTGTTTGTTTATTTACTGGTTGGTTGGACTGGGACTGGGACTGCGAATTTGGTTTGATTTGACAGCTTATCGTTTCAAGGTTCAAGGTTGATGTGGTTTTGGTGCACTGGAGGTATTTCAAAGCTTGCAATAGCTGTCTTAGCTGTCATAGCTGTCCTAGTACTACTAGATAGAGTATGAATGTTGACTTCAGACTTCAGACTTATAATCATATACATCAGTTGGCTGACAACTTACAAGTGACAAGTGACAAGTCTAGTGCCAACGCTGTTTCTACAATTCTATCTGCCCTTGTCCAGCTGGTTGGCTGGATACTTTCTTTCTTCACATGATGATCTCTCAGCTGTAGTTTTGTCATGGTGTAGTTATATCATACAATGTGATTGTCTATATATTTTGTTGTCTGTGTTTCGTTATACCGCTTCACGATTAATTGTTAGTTTTAACGCTCTTATAAGTCTTGATTAATATCAGCTACAAATATTAGTGATACTAGTACAAGCTGTTCAACAATATTTTATTCATACAAGTTTGTTTATTATATGGCATTGACTCATAATATTCAAATCTAATTACTAATCTCATCATATGTAGATATGATCGCTTTCAAAGCAAAGGTCGACGTTCCAAGTGCAAAGATACAAGCATCAAGCTTCAGTATCAAGAATGGCTTGAACTTGGATTTCAATAACAGCACCTTCAGATAAACTCTTGACATTAACACCAATCCACGCTGGTCTATTATCACCAATAAAATGTCCATAAGCTCTTTCAATAGCAACACCATATTCACCTTCCATACTTGTATGAAATGAAGTCATATTAAAGACTGATTTAAACCCATCTTTAACCCCAGCAGCCTTCAATGAAGTATCAACATTTTCAAAGGCCTTAAAGATTTGAGCATCAATATCTGTTGAATGGACCAAATTCTCATCATAACCTGTATGACCTGAAGAATAAACAATGGTTTTACCTGGTGGAACAACAACTGTTAAGGAAACACCATAATCATTGGACACTTTCTCAAAGACACCTGGGGCATTGATTAGTTTGATACCATATTTGCATAAAGTGGAGTTGGTATACTCTGGCATTTTGTGTAGTTATGTTAAGTTATGTTATGTTATTGTGATCTATTATAATATATAGTAGTACGATTATAATACAGCTTGACTAGTGATCAATCAATCTCTTTAAGCTATTCTTTGCAATCAAAAGCTGGTCTTTTCTCAATATATTTATATTAACCTTGCCACTCAATCTCTCCAAACACCACCAATGGAATGTGTAACCAGTCATCAAATCAAACCAATAGTCCTCTCATATTCTCATATTCTCAAGAACATCTCTTCATTACTCGTCAAAGCATCATCGTTTTCAACTGCTAATCGCTGCCCAAGACACTTTTAGAAACTGAAAACGAGCCGCTTCGCACAAACAACAATTCCTAGGACTGATCAAAAGATCCAAAGCAAGATATCTCACCCAGAAACTGATCAAGGAACTCAAGACTCGAGGCCATTAACTGAATCCCAAAGACTGAATCGTACGTACGTGGCTGTGGGCTCTACCGCATTTCTCGGGATGGCCTAACCTCGCTGCTGACTCGATGAGCTTGCACTTGAGATATACCATAAATATATAAATACCTGATGAGCAGACCCCTAAAATCTATAATAATGTCAACCCTCCTTTCCCTTCCTCTCATCCTATAATTACCATCTCAAATAATCTCAATCTCATTAATTGACATTATAAACAATATATTCAAACAAACATACAAATTACAATGACTGTTGATACTTCATTCTACACCCCAATCACCTCTTCATTAACAGGTTTAGAACCATACGTTAAGGATGGTGTCAAATACTGTAAGATTCCAAAAGTTGATGATAAGAGAGTCTTAAAGGTTACAAAGGCTGACTTATTGGTCTCTGAACCAGTCACCCCAGAAAAGATTTGTGAAAAGTTGGAAATCTATGGTGGTGCCATTGTTAAGGATTATTTATCAAAGGAAGATTGTAATGAAATTTTAAATGATATGACTCCTTATTTAGACAAGGATAAGGCTTGGAATGGTGGATTTTTCCCAGGTGCTACTCGTCGTATTCCTGGTACTTGTATCAAATCAAAGACTGCTGCTGAAAAATTCTTAGCTCATCCATTAAACATTGCTGTCTCTAATAGATTTCTTGGTAAAGATAATTGTTTTTGGGTTGGTAAAGAAATGGTTACTGGTTATTCTCCAGCTCAACATCATTCTTGTGTTACTTTTAAGATCCAACCAGGGGCGGAAGATCAAGCCATTCACAGAGATGATACTTTACATCACAACATTCGTAAAACAATGGAGAAATATGAATATGATGGTACTGAAACTGCTGTTGGTACTGCTTTAGCATTAACTAGAACTACAAAGGCTAATGGTGCTACTAGATTCATTCCAGGTTCTCATTTATGGGATAACTTTAGAGATCCAACTGATGAAGAAGTCTTTTATGCTGAATTAGAAATTGGGGAATGTTTCTTCATGTTGGCTTCTTGTTATCATGGTGGTTCTGCTAATACCACTAAAGATGAAAATAGAATCGTTTCAATCTTATTCATGACTCAAGGTACTTTAAGACAAGAAGAAAACATCTTCTTAGGTACTCCACTTGAATACTTCAAATCCTTATCAGAAGATGCCCTAAAGGCCTTAGGTTTAACAACAAGTGAACCTTTCTTAGGTTGGGTTGATTTAATCAATCCATTATACTTATTGAAGCCGGAATTACAAGGTGAAAGTCATGTTGATATGTTTAGTGGTAAGTTCATCCCAGTCATTGAATCATAAACTTATTAATCATCATGATCATGATCTGGTTTCAAATTCACTTGAGGAAGTTTAAGAATCAATCATGATCTTATCGTCTCATCTCGTATGTATATGTCTGTTTTGAAGTATGGTTTTCAGTTGATCTGGAGAAATTAACTACTTTTTTGGTTTACAGTCTGATAAATATATTTGTTTGTCAAATGCATATATATATTGAAAGGCTTTTAATTTATGTCTCTTTTTAAAATGATATTCATGTAGATACTACTACCATTTAGCTCAGTTATAATGATAAGAATTCTCAACTCAAATGGAATCGCGCAAAATTGCTGTTTTGGGAACTCAAGGGTAAACAGCAGCTCTAAAATTTTACGCAAAACTCATGCGCAAGATTATTTCCATATTCGGGTAGATTTAGCTACGTACGTAACAGTGATCTATCAAAATTAATGTCCTTATTGGCCTTTTGTTACTCTAAATTAACTTAAACAAAGCCCTTATAAAAGTCCTAATATTATCATCAATATGGATATACAACGCCTATAGTCGTACAAAGATATTATCAGATTTGATTCTTCAATAATTCACTAAATTCCCAGAACTTGTTATCACTATCTCCATCTTCACCCTTAACTCTCAAACTTTCTAATAAAATCAATTCTTGAATTCTTTCATCAACATCCAATTCAGTATATCTCTTCTTGAATCCTTCGAATTGTGTGTAAATTTTAGTCAATTTCTCAATCTTCTCCAGATTGATAAACTTCATTGATCTCATAGTATTAACTTCTTTCAAACTCAATAAATCTTGAATGAAAAGATTGATATATGGAACAATACAATTATCTAGATGATTATTCTTTGATGCAAAATCATTAAACCCAGTATTACGTAACACTTCAACCAATTGATTTCTATAATTCAAATAATTATTATCAGGATTAGTCAATTTTTTCAACTCTTCAAACAAGTTTTCATATTTTGTATCTAATTCTCTTTCAAAATAATCAGATAGTGATCTTGAAATTAAATGATTTTGTAAACTGATAACAATACAAATCATTGAATTGAAATTCTTGAAATATAAACATGATAAAGCGACATTCAACCAATTCTTAAATCTGTTCATTCTAATTGTAATAGTAGCCACTGATGGTGATAAAATTGAATCTAAAACATAATCAGATAAAAGATTTGTAAAATTTAATGAATTCAAAATATTTTCAGTTCCATTGATGCCATTATTACCAATATTACTTGATGAAGATGAATTGACATAAGAAACAATTTCATCCAATTCAATATGTCTGTAGATATGTGACTCAATAATTGTCAATTGTTTAGCAAATTCAAATGGATTCAAATCAGCTAATTGATAAGAATCTAATCTTGGAATTGTCAATTTTAAGTTTGAAGACCATGATTTGATCAAATTTGGTAATTTAACAGGTCTATAATATGTCTTTTCTTCCAAACTTAAGATTCTTCTATTATTCATAATGACTTTCTCAACCTCATTGATATTAACAGCTGCTGAATTTGAAGATGAAAATGAATTTGTTGATGCCAATAACATCAATCTTGAACCAAATGATGAAGATCTCTTCAGTGAAATTATTGAATTTCTTTTACTACCAACTCCATTATTGGTCAAACTTCTGAGTCCTGATGATGATTTTCTTCTCAATTTTTTCAAATTGTATTCTTCAAAAAGATTTTCATTTTGATTGGATGAATTATTCATATTCAAGGGTGTATCATTATTACTAATATTTGAAGTAATCAATTGTGATTCACGTACTGTCAGATATCTCTTTGATAATTGTTGAAATTGTGTTTGATTTCCGTGAGCACCAGTTAAATTACAACAAATTTCAATCATTTTAATGGCATCTAATGGTAAATGATCTGAAACCTCTTCATTGAAAAAATTGATCAATGTGAAGAGAATTGAACTATCACTTGGATTCCAATATGAATTCAACCATGTCTTCAAGACTTGTAGAACTTGTCTTCTTCTACCCTTGATTCCAATCTCAGTTAATTGCCAATCTCCATCATTATCATATGAATTCTTATCACTGAATAATCCAATCAAAATATCAACAACTTCTTGTGATGTTGTAAACTGTTTATAATTCAAGAAAAACATATCAAATAATGAGTCATCCTTTTCAAAAACCAACAAATAAACCAATCCCCAAACTGTTGAACCAATTGCCTTTTTATCAACAAATAATAACTCATTTTCTGGATCATGATTAGTTATTGGTTCGGAATTCAAATATGGTAAAAATACAGAATTTCTTGCAAATGATCCATTATCTTCTAAATTCAATTGTAAGAAATCTAATCCATTTGCATTAAATCCCCTTGAAGTTCTAATCATTGAAAATCTTGTTGATATTCTATTCTTCTTATTGTTGTTGTTATTCTTGGAATTCTTCACTGTATCTTTGATAGCTGGTGTCACAATTTGTACCTTTGAGTTGTTGTTATTTTTGTTGGCATTTTCCAAGATACCTTTTGAACAAACTCTTATGAAATCATTATTATCAATTTGCATTGCCTTGAAATCAGGATATTTATGATCTGATTCCATTTGGAAATCTGTTTGAATAATGTTGAAACTTCTAAGAATGATTGCATTAATGAAATGTGTCATATTGGATAATATTGAAATCAAGATTTCACCTTCAGATGTATGTTGATATGGTGAAAACGCATTCAATGTGTCTTTGGAAGATGAAGATTTGATTCTTGAACTCTGTGTTGATGTCACTAATGATGATGATGTAGATGACTGTTCCTCAATTGTACTCATAACAAATTTTTTAACAATTGAAACTAATTCAGAAACCAAACTTAATAAAGAATCCAAATCTTCTTCATTTTTAGCATCCATTCTCTTTTTTGATTGACCAGTCTTATAATTCTTATTAGCATCATGTTGATAAATCTTTGAAGTAACAGATTTATTCACGAATAACAATTCTCTTAATAATAAAATAATTTGATGAATCAAAACCTCTAAGATTTCACAACCTTGAGGATTATGTTCAACAAGATCCAATCTTCCTATTGTTAATGCGATATAATTAAATAATAAACCTTGAATTTCAATCAATCTTGTTTTAACAAATGGTGGTGTCCTTAGATAAACAGTTGATTTGTTATATTTTGATTCATTTGATTGAGCATTACGATGATGTTGATGTTTTGGTGCATCATCATTCTTTTCATTATTATTAATGATATTATCATCATTCAATGCTAATTGTTTAACTTGTTCAAGAGTTTGTTCAGCATCTTTTCTAACATTTGCTAATTCTGAATTTTTTTTACAATCAATCCAAATTTGTAAGAATGCAATTGCCTTATTTAATACTTGTAAAACCATCAATGTTAAAGTATCAATTCTTTGTTCAGACATTTTGAATTTATAATTATCAGCCTTCATCATTAGTGAATACCAATCATTTAATAAAGATTTTCTCATCTTTTTTAAGACTTTATTATCTTTAATTAAATCATTTGATCTTGAAAGACAATTTGTTGATAGTAATAGATATTTAACACCATCTTTGATATAATTAATAGTATTGATATTTAATTGATCATTTAAAGTTGGATTTTGTAAGAATTTAGCTGAAGCAATCAATAACTGATTTAAATGATAATATGGAGGAGGTAAAGAATTGAAATAATTGATTGGAACCCAACCTCTCTTCAAATTAGTTATTAGTGTGACTTCAGCCCATCCACTTGTGTCGATTGAATGAACAAAAACAATATTTGCTCTCTTAAAGGTTAGACATATCGATGCATCTTGTTGAGATAATGAAGAACCATCAAAGTCATGTTGAGCAATTAAGAATAGAGATGTTAATTCTTGATCTTCGGCAGATGTGCTCTTCTTGTTGTTGTTAAAATCATCAACGTCATCATCATGTATGATTGAAGAAGAATTCATGATAAGATCAGAATTGACTGTTGTATCCATTGTTGAATCAGCTTCAAAAGTATTTGTAGACGATGCTCTACTGTGATCCATATTCTTTGTGATTGATACTTGTCTATGTATATGGTTGTGGTTGTTGAGACTTCTGAATTCTGATGACTTGACGCTGTTGCTTCTGTTGACGCCACTGCTGTTACTCAGTGGTCTTGAATGTCTCTTTGAGGTGGTACTGTTATTAATATAGTTGTTGTTGATGCTGCTTGTGCTGCTGCTGCTGGTGATGATTGTAGGCACAATTGTGGACTTCTTCTCGCGGTATTTGAACAGCGGTGTCGTCGGCTGGACAGGTATCTCCTCCTGCTCATCTTCCTGGTCGTTACTGTGGTCTTCTCTCTTGAACCTGGCCAGATACTCTTCAATGTTGACGCCTCCATTAACATCACTGGCACCATCTTCAACTTCCTCAGCGTAAATGGCAGGTGTCTGGTTGTACTGGAAAGACATGACCTTAGCCGCCCTGTCTTGTGTGTTCTGTGAGGGAAAGCGCTCTTGTGGCAGCAACTTGGGTGTCTCGTCGTCGTTGTATATCATGGCCTCTTCTTCTGCTTCTTCTTTCTTGACAGCGCTCTTCTTGCTGAAGGGCTTGAAGAAGGACGAGTAGGCGTGGGGCCTGTCCTCGCTTTGCTGCGACTGTGCCGTCTCGTAACTCTCCATAGACGCCATTGTGTTCAGCGACTGGCTCGAGACGTAGTTGTGTATCGTGCTCATGGCTGGTCTGGTTGAGTTGTCAATATATTGATGTTCTTTCAATTTGAACAAGAAGACCTTTTTGCTCGAATAGGCAAAACGCGAAAATCCTGAAATTTTTGATTTAATTGTGGTGTCCGGATGGACATGTTTTAGAAGGGGACAAAGTGATCAGTAGTACTTGCGGAATCTAATAGTAGTGAGATTTGCAGTGTATAACGAGAGCCATTTATAGTAACGACCACGTATATGGCGCTAAGATAAGGAGTAGTGACTGCCTTGATCATAATACAGCTACTTTTTTTTCCCATAGATAATAGCAGAACTGAAAGAAAAATTTTGAATCATTGAAAGACAACAAATCTGGTTAATTGTAATTGATATACACGCATTACTATCAAAGCAGTACTAGCAAAATAAAAATAGGAGTGATTATACTTGGTAGGGCAAGGTTTCTGCCAATACCTTCTTGTTCAGAAACAGGAGCTTCAGTGGTTGAGATTTCTGACCCACTACTGCCCTCAACGATTGCGCTAGTGTTGATAGTTGTACCAGTAGTTGTACCAGTAGTAGTCGCCACTAGGACAGAAATAGACGACGTCGATACCGAGTTTAAATCTTCAAAACTCAAAGAAGCTGTAATAGTGCTGGTTGAGGTTGTTATAGCATCAACTGAAGTAGACACGATGTTAATGGCAGTGTTGGAAACGGCGTTGACAGTCGCAAGAGCAGTATCGGTAGCTGTAAGTGTAGAAGCACCACTAGCACTGGAAACAGAGATAACGGTACTGTAAGCGTTTGCAATAAGAGTAGGGCCAGTAAACACGCTCTTTGAGGATGTGGTGAAAGTCTCTGTTGTTGAAAATGTAGTAACGCTAGTGTTGGTGGTGGTGGCACTGAGAGTACTTGAGGCAACAGTATAGGATAAAGATGTCAGTGGACAATATGTGGTAAATACTGTAGCTTCACCTGATACCGTTTGTGTAACAACAGTAAGACCAGTAGTAATCACTGAGCCAGAGGTGGTGATGATAGTAGACGATTCAACAGTATATGTTGATGATTTGGCAGTGGCAAGTGATGCAGAAGATGTCAATGGACAATAAGTGGTATACTCAGTGGCTACTCCTGAGAGTGTAGTCGTCACAACCGTGACTCCAGTTGTCACAACAGAAGCTGAACATGAACTGACAACAACAGTAACAATGGATTCCGAGTATGCGGCTGGTGACCCAACTGCGGCTGAACTGAAAGAAATAAAAAGTGGTGGTGCGGCTGAAGACCCTGAACTGAAACTGAAAGCAAGAGCTGTACTAGTAATGGATATTGAAGACGAAATAGAAAAAATAGGTACAGGCACCGAACTGCTGATGACCTTAGATGGAGTGGAAGTGGAAAAGGAAGTTCCATATTGAGACAAAGATGATGTTGGATAGCTCGACGAAATATAGGAGCTCTCTGATGATAAAATTGAAGATGTTGAAGTAGTATCGATGGTGGAAGAGAAGACCGAGGAGGAAGATGTTGAGGATGTTGAGGATGTTGAGGATGTTGAGTATGTTGAAGATGCATCCTCAGTGATTGTATTCGATAGTGAGAATGACAGCACTGCTCTCTTAATCAACCTAGAAAACTTGGATTCGACTTGATCAATATAAACTTCTCCCTTCAAGACATATGGACTGGAAGCTGTCGCCAAGGTATAGAAGTCAAATTCCAAAAGAGTACCATCCTCAATGGAATCCCCATAAATGGCATCAACGGAGGAAATATTGAACTCAAAAGAGGAATATTCACTAACAGGAACTGCTGCGACACTAACAAATTCGTAATTGGGGCTGTTATCATCATTATCTGCAATCACATAAACAGAAGACCACGGCTGGTAATGCGCTGGGACACTGATCATCCAAAATGGCTCACCGTCTCTGATGTATCCTGTAATTGATGGTATACTAAGTGAAGTTGCAGTAGATGGTGTGGAATAGGAAGAAGATTGAGAGGGAATCAGGCTAGACGAACTGGTTGGGATCTCGATTGAGAGGCTTGGAGAGATAATATTCGAATAACCCTCATTATCAGGGCTGCTAGTTGAAGAAGTAAAAGAACTTGAATAACCTAAAGACTTCGACATGAAATTGGAAATGGTTGTAGATGTTACCTTCAGTACTGAACTAGTCGATGAAACGTAAGATGAAGCGACAGAAGATGAAGTCGAAGCTATCCCAGTATATGAATCAGATGAGCTCACTGATGAGCTTGACAATGATGATAAAGAAAATGTGATTGAAGATCCAATTGACAAACTCGACGACAACATAGTGTGTAATGTTTGTATGTTCAAAGTGGTACCAATGGTCGAATAAGTTGAACTTGTAAAGTGGTTGGTGGAGGTTTCTGAAGTTGACTTACTATATGACACCTCACTACTCAAAGGCAAGCTTGAATTGGCCCAAGAGTTAGGGAATCTCAAGCTGGAATAACTTGAACTCTGGCTTATTGAGAACGATGAGGATGAAATGGTAATCGTATCAAATGTCTTACTGTTCAAGCTCGAGCTTGTTGTGCTCTCGAATCTAGAAGATCTGGAAGAGCCTAACGAGCTTGCTGTGCTGACAGAGCCTTCGCGACTTGTTAGACTTGACTGGCTTGATGGACTTTGATAAGTTGGGAAGCTAAGAGAGCTTGATGAGCTAAATAGACTTGACGCGCTCACAAAACTTGAGCTTGATGAGCTAGCAACGCTTGATGGACTTGACAAGCTAACAGAGCTAGATGGACTTGATGAGCTACCAGAACTAGATGAGCTTGACGAGTTAACATAGCTTGAGCTTGACGAGCTACCAGGACTTGATGGACTTGGTGAGCTGATAGAGCTAGAAGAACTCGATGAGCTAACAGAGCTTGAGCTTGACGAGCTAGCAAGGCTTGATGGACTTGATGGACTTGATGGGCTACCAGAACTAGAGGAACTTGACGAGCTAGATGAACTCGATGCGCTAACAGAACTAGCTGGATTTGACGAGCTACCAGAGCTTGATGGACTCGACGAGTTCCCAGAACTAGAGGAACCTGATGAACTACCAGCATTAAAGGAACCTGATGAGCTACCAGAGCTAGATGGACTTGACGAGATACCGGAGCTAGATGAACTTGATGAGCTGATAGAGCTTGAGCTAACAGAGCTTGAGCTTGACGAGCTAGCAACGCTTGATGGACTTGACAAGCTAACAGAGCTAGATGGACTTGATGAGCTACCAGAACTAGATGAACTTGACGAGTTAACATAGCTTGAGCTTGACGAGCTACCAGGACTTGATGGACTTGGTGAGCTGATAGAGCTAGAAGAACTCGATGAACTAACAGAGCTTGAGCTTGACGAGCTAGCAAGGCTTGATGGACTTGGTGAGCTGATAGAGCTAGAAGAACTCGATGAACTAACAGAGCTTGAGCTTGACGAGCTAGCAAGGCTTGATGGACTTGGTGAGCTGATAGAGCTAGAAGAACTCGATGAACTAACAGAGCTTGAGCTTGACGAGCTAGCAAGGCTTGATGGACTTGGTGAGCTGATAGAGCTAGAAGAACTCGATGAACTAACAGAGCTTGAGCTTGACGAGCTAGCAAGGCTTGATGGACTTGGTGAGCTGATAGAGCTAGAAGAACTCGATGAGCTAACAGAGCTTGAGCTTGACGAGCTGGCGAGGCTTGATGGACTTGATGAGCTACCAGAACTAGATGGACTTGAAGAGCTACCAGAACTAGATGGACTTGAAGAGCTACCGGAGCCAGATGAACTTGGTGAGCTGATAGAGCTAGAAGAACTCGATGAGCTAACAGAGCTTGAGCTTGACGAGCTGGCGGGGCTTGATGGACTTGATGAGCTACCAGAGCCTGAGGAACCTAATGAACTACCAGAACTAGAGGAGCATGATGAGCTGCCAGAACTAGAGCCTGATGAGCTACCAGAGCTAGATGGACTTGAAGAGCTACCAGAGCTAGATGGACTTGACAAGCTAACAGAGCTAGATGAACTCGATTGAATTTGAGAAGCTGACGAGCTAGCAGAGCTCAACAGACTTGATGGGCTGTTGGAGCTTGATCTGGAACTTGGACTGGAAGATAGGCTTGCTGAGGACATAGTTGAGCTAGGTATGGACGAAGAATTTGTGAAGCTGTTGCTAAATGACAAAGACAAAGATGGCCCCGATGATGACGATGATGATGGCTCCGATGATGATGATGACGATGATGATGAGCAAGTTTGAGCAAGCGTAGCAGTATAAGGATAGTATGTACTTCCCAGAGTGGTTGTGACTGATGCAGAATCTATAGATGTGGCAACAGCAGATGCGATTGAGACTTCTGAATTGTCATAATCAAAGACAATATAATGTTTCTTCATCAATTCCCAACCTATAATTATGGAATCAGAGTAAGTAGTACTAATAAAATTAATATCCAAGAAACAAACACCATCTCTATAAGCAGTTGCAAAATAAGAAGTCGGGACTTCGATCTGAAATTCACCAAGATTCAATATCAGTGGTTGTACTTCTGAACAATTAATAGCATTTCTCTCACCATATTGTGAACCGCCAATAGAAAATAGTTGAGTGGGCCAAGTAGTTTGGATCATGTCCTCCCAAATAGCAGATGACATCATGATATGATAAGCAGATGCGATATCAAATTGAAGATTAAGATTAATTGAGGCAAATTCTGGACCACCACAACCAAATTTTAAACTTTCTATCAATACTGCCCAATTTTGGGAATAACTAGTGTCAGAAGTTAGAGGTAAAGTATAAAAAGTTTCATTTAAAGCCAATGAATTATCAATATATCCAAATGTGAAATGCCCACTACTATCAACATCACCTGTCATACCAAATAAAGCATCATCAAAACCTTCTATGTAAGATTGCATTGCATAGATGAAGCTTTGATCATTATTAGCCAATGATATACAAGAATAAGGATAATCAGTGTCTACATCATCTCTAGATTCAAATTCCATGAAAAAGGTCGCATTATCTTTCTCTAGTTCAAACCATGAGAATTGGGTTTCATAATTTCCATCCGTCAATTCTTTGTAGTATTCATCATCTGAGAAATCAAATATAAACGTTGTGAAATTTGGATTGACTTTATAAAGAAAAGTGTATTCGTAAGCACCTGTAAAATCATTGACGAAGCTAACGTAACCCACGTCTAAATTTGATCCATAATATATCTCTATCAATGGAATCACATTATATCCACGAAAATTGCCTGTATCTGTTGAATTTACAGATTCTTCATCTAACATTTCTCTCTTGCTGAGGTAAGAAAGGGTTAAATTGGAGGAGTAGTAAGTGACCCAAACATCCCTGGATTTCAATCTAAATTGGGCTAAAGCAGTATTGGCATTGAGAACCAGAATAGCAAAGAAAACCCACAAGCTGCAGACAGTCCTTGAAGTCTGTTGAATCATTTGTAATTCAGTTGTCTTTATACTATGATGCTGGAAATTTGAAATGAGTTGATAAAATCATCAACCTTTCGTGCCAAAAATACCCTCCCATCTTCCCCTATATATATCAGTCCTTATAGTATACGAAAGCATGAAGAACAGCAGGACAGCCATGAATCTTGATCTTTAAGGTTCAGCAAGCAGAATCTCTGTCTTCAAGTCGGTATCCCCTTCGAGCCAAAAAGTCTTGACAACACCTGGACACCACCGTAGTTAATGTCCTTTTGAAGAGGAACTAGTCAAGAAGATAGTCTGAGACCCTTGAAGTCCATGTCTTTCCACCCACAATTGCTGGGCATATTATATTATATTAATTATATAAATCAACTAGGTGATTATAGTATATACAAAGATAACGATATATATCTTGATCAGCCATAATCAATGCTTTTGATCATCAATATGTGATATTCAAGATTATGTTGTTCGATATGCCATATACTCATGTGCTATGAATCTGTGACAATATGAGGCTAAGAGTATCAAGAATTAATGGAAATAATTCCCTGTATCAATTTAATTTATATAAAAATTGAGTGCAGTTGATGTAGTTCACTTTCCAATCAGTATTGTCGACTAGTATATAAATTAACATAAAGACGATCGACGCTTCCAAGATGGCATTATGAATAGGTTCAAACTGTGATATGTGAGAAGCTGTACTGCACTTCATTTGGGTATATGTCAAGAGCTAGACTAGTCATCATGTTGTTGCTATGATAGTATCAGGGTCCAAAATGTATGCCAAACTGCGGTTGAATCAATAAATTAATCTGCAATCTGCTCAAACTATGAATGATAAGTCATATATATCGGACATTATGGGAGTGACGCTCTTATCTCATATTTGAGTACTACAGTCTACAGCGATTATAGTGTATAGTTCATATTTCATAGTATTGATTGGTATGGTAAGGAAAAGGTAATCTAATGTGAGTCTGTATATAAGTAGTTGTGTTTGGGGGGCTAGGAGTCGTCTGTGACTGGTGTAACTGTGTGATTTGAATTAGAGAGTCTTTCTTCGTATAATTTGGCCAGTGTCTTGGTCTTGTTGTCACCGTTGATGGAGGAGTAGCTGATCACCTTCTTCTTGGTGTTGTTGGTAATGTCCTTGAGGGACTGTGATTCAGCTGAAGAGTAGGATGTCAGGGATCTCAAAGAGGCCATTGGTCTCACAGATCTGTACGTTACACCCCGGGTTGGACTGGTCAATGTGGATGTGGATGAAGATGTAGGGATGTTGTTGTTATTGTTGTTGTGATGGTGATGATGATGAGGTGTTATGCTGAGACTGGTTATATCATGACTTAACGACTCAGATGATAGATTGGATGCTAATTTTCTTAAATTGGTGGTACTATATTGCTTTTGAGGTGGTGATGTAGTAGTAGTGGCAAATCTCTTTGAAGGAGATAAAGGATTTTCATGATTATTCCATGAATCATCAACATCCATAATCAAATATTCAATCAAATTTGTTAAAAATCTTTCACCAATCATTAATAAATCTTTATTCTTCATACTAACTTTAATATCAAATAAATTTGGTGTTAATATCTTGACCAATTTGTTAAGATTATAATCTTTATTCAATATCAATTTATCAATCAATTTGAAAAGATCAACAATCTTATCATTATAATTAATCATTTTATCAAATATATTCATTGTATAATCATAATCATCCAATATTGGTAATGTAATTGTATTAATATCAAATAATTTATCTTCTTTCAAAATTGATAGATAAATTGATCCAATGACATAAATATCATATTGTGATAAATCAATAAAATTCCCTCTCTTAATACAATCATTTAAGATTCTCAAATCTATTGAATTACCAGGTCTTATTAATAAATTTTCATGATTATTTATAGAAATTGCCTTTAATAATCTTTTAAAGACATTTTTATAAATCTCTGAATTATAATTCTTATAATCAATTGAATCCTTCAAGTTAATAAAATATGATAAGATTAATCTTGGATTAAAATTTAAATCATATTTATAAATTGCAAGACTCAATCTTAATTTTGTTAAATCAACAACTTGACTTAATTGTAATAAATCTTTAATAAAGATTAACTTCTTATTTTTGAAATTATTATTACCTTCAATTTCTTCTTCAATTATATCACTAGTCTCATCATAATCATTATCATTATCTATACTATCATCATCAGCATTAGTACTAGTATTATTACTATTCTTTCTGAAAAACTTGACACGTAATACATTCTTCATTATCTCCACTATCGACTTGACCATCCAATTCTCGTGAACAATAATCACCCTTCTCATTGGTTTCCTTTTATTCTTTGGGATCAATTTATAACATTTCATGAGGGTCACCCAATTGACATTCTTCAAATTATTGGCAAACACAATCAGGGTATAGTTTTGCAATGGCAGTTTTGGGATCAGGTCCTGGACTGTTTGTAAGATGGAATTGTTGATATTTGAATCATTTTTGGTATTCTTGATATCTTCTTTGTTGTTGTTATTGTTGTTGTTATTGTTATTATTATTTCCCAGATCAGGGCTCAAAGAGGCGCCAGAGTTCAGGTAATTCGAGTCCAAAATGTACACGGGGTCTTTGGAGTGCGGGTCCAAAGCTGCTGTCTTGAAGAAGAGCTTGTTGATGTGTTTAGCCTTGGCCATTTGGTCACTTTTGTCTTGTTTATTTGGCGGTTTTGGCTTAAATTTTGGTGTTTTCGTTTCAGATTTTGAAATCTCCTTTTAAAAATTAAAAAAAAAAAAACGCGTTTTGGGAAATAATTTCAAAATTTCCTTCAAATTTTTGGCTGTTTCTTGAGTTGATACCAGCCAGTTTTAAACCAGTTGAAAGGGGGTTCAGGATGTCGCAGAAGGACTCTAGATTGCTGGCCAAGTCTGTCAATGGTATCACGCTGCTCTTTTGTACGCAATTCCTGTCAAAATGCTGCACTTTTCTGCTGAATAACCTGCTGTTAAGATACATTACTCCAAAATTCTTTGGATTGCAAACATTCTTGGAATTCATCATGAATACTGCTCTATATTTCAGTAGAGAAGGGATACGACTGAGTTGTCAGAGAATACAGCAGCATCCAACGATATCTCCCTCGAAAGAAGGGGATCATAACGATCAAGATGAAGATGATAATGACAGCACAACAAATTATCATCAAGATATCAAAGTTTTGGAAACATATCAAAAGATTATAAATCTAAGTTATATCCCACTATTCATAGGGATACCAATCTCATTTCTATTAATGTATTGGCAAGTCTACTCCAAAATATCAGATAATTTTACTAATTTAAAAGTATTCAACTACTCAATAATCTCATTACAATTAGCCATTATTATTGAATTAATGATTGAACCTTTTTATAATTTATGTCAATATAAATTGAACTATTCATTAAGATCAAAAGTGGAATCAATAAGTCTCATCATCCAATCATTCATAAATTTCCTAATTGTCTTCAAATATCATGATAAGACTGAAGGAATTTCAATTTTAGCATTCACAATGGGGAAATTATTTCATTCAATATCAATGTTGATATTATATCTTTATTATTACTTTAAGGAATATCAATTCAATAAAAAGATCTCAATGAGATTAACCAAGATTCAAAATCAATATTATTTTGAAGCAGCGGTATTATCTCATTATATGAAGATCTTTTATCAAATTATCTTTAAACATCTTTTAACAGAAGGTGATAAATTAATCATTAATTCATTATGTACAATTGAAGAACAAGGTGTTTATTCTTTAATATCAAATTATGGCTCATTATTAGCAAGATTATTATTCTTACCAATTGAAGAAAGTTTAAGAAATTTCTTAACAAAATTGAATAAATCAAATTATTCAATTTCAATTCCAATCATTTTGAATATTGTTAAATTTTATACTTATTTATCAATATTTATATTCATTTTAGGTCCATTAAACTCACCTTATTTAATTCATTATATCATTGGCTCAAATTGGTCAAATCAAGTCAGTTTAATCATTCCATATTATACTCTTTATTTACCATTTTTGGCATTTAATGGTATCTTTGAATCAATTCATCAATCATTAGCAAAGAGTAATGAAATTGTCAAATATACTTATTTCATGTTTTCATTCAGTATAATATTCATGGCTTCAAACGTCTTATTGATTCAAATATTAGACTGGGATTTACAAGGTTTGATTATTTCAAATATCTTAAACATGTCATTAAGAATAATTTATTGTTTCAACTTTATAAAACAATTCTTCAAGAGAAATCAATTGAATTTTGATTTTAATAATTTAATCATAAAGAAGAATTCAAATATATTCATTTCAAGTTTCATACTTTGGTTGATAATCATAATATCTTGTGGAATCACAAGAAATCTAAAGGAATTATTTATAAACATTTTAGGTGCTTTGTTTTTATTAGCTTTAATGTTAAAACAAGAATGGCATTTGATTAAAGATTTCATCCACATTCCAAAATTCCCAAAGCATAAAGATACTCAACTGGTTGATTAAAGAAATATTGCTACAGAGTTCAAGATTAATAACATATAGATTTAACGTAATAATTATAAAAGGTTCAATCTTCTTGATCATGATATCCACTCATTGTAAATGCTCTATCCATATACTCCCTCCATAATTTCTTCAATTTAATACTACTTGATGTCATACTATTCCCTAATCTTTTAGCTAACTTGATATAATCATCAACTAATAAACTCTTCATGTTATATGGTTTCTTATCAGATTCATATTCAATTTCGAAGTCAAATGGCTTTGAACCCTTATTGATCTTTTTCAAATCTAAATAGTATTGAACAAATCTTAATGGTGAAAAATGTTGTGGTAAATATGCTGGTCCCAGTGGTAAATCCTTTGGTTTAGGTTTGGGTATTGTTGGATCATTCTTTGGCTTCTTTCTGCTCTTCTTCTTTCTTCTTTTCAATGTTTCCATATCATCACCTTCTGTTTCTTCTTCTTCTTCTTTTTTGAAAGATTCATAGTAGTCAAACCCTTTACTAAATTCATCCTCATCTTCATCATCAAATGAAAACATCTCCATTTCTTCATTCAATTTAATTTCTTGCTCCAATTCTTCAAAGAACTGATTCCATGGCTTTGTTTTAAATTCTTCAACTGCATTCTCATTATTCGTTATTAAGGCCTCAAAATCACTAATATTGTATTCCCAAACCCTCATTCCTGGATTGAAAGTTGGTATTATAGAAGCTGCGATATTAACAATTGAATAACGTTCATTAGCAATTTGATCCTTCTTGTTCTTCTTCTTGATGTTATAATAAAATATCTCTCGGACAGTTTCCATATATTTCTCTTTATTGTTTGGAGGTCCACTCATCAAATGAGCTTCAGATGCTGTCATGGCTGTGTTTAATTCTTCCAATGTTGGATCTCTTTTAAGAATTTCATAGATCTCTTCCAATGTCATTTCCTGATCTTCTTCTTCTTCTTCTTCTTCTTCTTCTTCTGCTTCAGTTTCATTCATATGATCTCTGATTTTAAAATCAGCGTTATAGGAATTATAGGCTTGTGTGGCATCAACAGGAATGAAATGATCCATATTCATATGACCATAAACACCACCAATTATGATATCTCTATATTCATGAGTCCACATGGTGAATTTTCTATAACATGAAATATCATAATTCTTTGGAATTGGTGGAACATGACCTGATAACCATACTTTAATGTTTCTCTTTCTCAATTCTGTTAATGTTGACCCTAACCATTGTAATAATTTATAACCTGGTTCTCTTGAATCATCACAATTATCCACTAATGGATTACCTTGGAAAAGATATAAGGTATTTATACTTAATACAGCTAATTTATTTGGAATAACCTCGATAAAATAATAAGCACCTCTTTCAAAAAGATGCAATTGTTCTTCTGGTATGAAATCTTTCCAAGTTTGCCACATTTCTCTCGTTTGTAAACTTGGACCAGGAGCAAATAGATTATGAGGATAAACATCATTGTTTCCAATACTGGGTACCACTGGAACGTTATACTTTTTAGGATCTAATGAGTTTGAATTATGAAAGATTGCTTTGAATTTATCAGCCATTTTACGGTTCATTTCAAAGATTTTTGTTTCAGTTCTTGGAATATATCTATCACTGTCATGTCTAATGTTATCACCTGTCCAAATAACAAAGTCTATTTTATCCTTGAGGTTCTTTTCAATCCATTTGAAAGTTGAATCCGTCAAAATCGTTGGAGAATCGCATCCTAGTAAAGCATCTCCATACTTAGAGGCCTTGTCCAAGTCTTTGTAGTCATCATGATCATCTTTCTTTCTATGGCTGGCATGGTGTTTTCTTCTATGACTATCTGTCTGCTCTTCATCTTCATCTTCATCTTCGTCTTGCTCTTCCAGACCACCCACGTTTTCGATGGAGGCCTTGAGTTTGGATCTGTGACAGGATTCCACCACCAGCGAGCCCTCTTTGTAATACTCATCTGGATGCATATCTGTGATGTGTAGAAATCTTCCATGTAACACTTTAGCATCGATCTCTATTCCTTCATTGTCCAAAGTTATTATCCTTATTGGCTGCTGTGGAGTTAATCCCAGCCGTTTATATTCTTCTTGATCTTCAATGTCTAAACGTTTTATGACAAGTCTTTTGTTGTTTTCTAGAGATGGTTCTTCTGTTTGGTCATATGGTAATGATGAGGAAAAAGATGATAGTGGCTTGCATGTTTTCATCAAGTGATCTTGTATCTGTGCTGGGGAAATGGCTTCATTGAAGCAATAGCTCATCATCAAAATCACAGAAACCAGAAGTACCAGCAGGGGAGACTTGTATGCCCATCTGTTCCTGAACTGTTCTGGCTTATTGTTCTTCATACTTGTGCCCCTACACCTTCTCTTCTCGCTCAATAGCATATAACAGGCGAAACAAGGTGCCAAATTGACAAAAAACATGAGCTTAATCGGTATACCATTTTGAAAATTGAAGATTACGTAATCTCTTATGTCAGCACGAAAAACTGGTGTCCGGGTGACTTTTAATTTTTCGAATTTTCAAATTTTCAGTCTTTTTGGAAAGAATAACGAAGTAACCAAAATAGTGGAACATTTGAGATCAACTTTCCAATCTAACTCACAAATAAGATACTATGTTCTTAAGAAGCGTGGTAGGGCACACACGCCTATTTAATTTCAGAAGATTTATCAGTCTGGAACGTCAAGCTAAACTACTAGGAGAAGAGGGCCAAGATCAATTGACATATCTTGATTCACTTGTTGAAAACTTCACTCGTGCCAGCAAACCTCAAAGCCATGTCTTAACTACAGTGCGTAGTTTCCCATCATTAGAACCAATCACATTTCAACCTGCCCCTGCAAGACTATTGACCACTCCAGTCCGTAGTGATATCTTTTGGGCTGCTGCCACCTATGATGCTGATAATGCCCGTGCTGGTAACTTTCGTTTACCAGGTCGTAATGATATGGGTTACTCAAATAAGAAATTATTACCACAAAAGGGTACAGGTAAGGCTCGTGTTGGTGATAGAAGTTCCCCAATTAGACATGATGGTGCTTATGCTCATCAAGGTGATGCTGAAAAGAGAAATCATACAAGTGAATACCCAGTACAAGCTTATGCTTTAGCTATGAGATCTGCTTTAAGTTTGAGATATAAGGAAGGTGGTTTATTCATCATTAACAATGGTGAAATGGATTTATTAACAAATGATCCTTTATATTTCCAAAGATGGACTGAAAAATTCAACTTGGATAAATTCATCTTTTTATTTGTTACAAATGGTTTCAAAAAGAATTTATTTGAAGCTACTGCCAGTTTTGGTGGTTCAAAGCATAGATGTGATGTTATTCAACAAGAAGCTTTACAAGTTGGAAACCTTCTAAGACCACAAAAGATCTTTATGGAATTGGATACATTGAAATATTTGGATAATAATTATAACAACAAATCTTCTCCAAAGCATCCATTCAACTCATTAAGAAGAGACTTTGCCTCTCAACAAAAAGATTTGTTGTATGATGCTGAAGAAGTTGATGCTAAATTCTACTCTTAGAGAGAGGAGGATTTGAGAATCTGTTATGTTGTAATGAACTAGAAAAAACTAAAGATATGTTATGTATTGTATATAGAGATTAAAGAAGAGATTAAATGACTTTCTTTATTTACTATTGTTGTCGATTTCAATATTTAATTATCTGTAAAAGCCCTACTTATTACCCACGTGATGTTGTACCCCAACCCTAAACACCTTGACACCACTTTTAACAGTCACATTTTTTATTTTCTGCGGCCCGGACCAGCCAAATACTGCCCGTTTTGGTAATTCGGCGTTGAATTTGGCGCAAACATGTTTTTTTTGACTTTGCGCAAATTTTTCAGGATTCGCAGGAAACTCACAAAACAAATTTACAAAAATCTATGGACTCTTTCAATCCAATCTATATTAACCAGAAATCAAAAATGTCTTTAGTTGTTCAAGAACAAGGTAGTTTCCAACACATTTTACGGTATGTTCACCATCACAATAGGAGAGAGAGAGATATATCATTTTGGAAGAGTTGTAGTAGGTCCATTGGTTGATGAGTTGGAATATCTTCTTGGTGATTAATGAACAAAAAATTGATAATTCAACAAAACAAGACTAGAATACAAATTATATCATCAAATGAGTACAAGAGATTAGTATCATCATCATTTTCAATAGTCCGTCAGGAATCGATATAGAATATCCAGAGCATTAAAGAAGAGATGGCAATCCAAAAAAGTTCAATAATTATCACTTCCATTTTTAAAAGCGTGTCCATTGAAGAAGAAGACTATTAATGATCCAATATCCAATAAGACTTCAATCTTAAAAGCTCATAAACACAATGAACTTACAAACAATATTCCTTTTCAAAGAAACTAGCTCCATGAATCTACAAAACTCACCACAAAAACTTATCAATCTCTCTTTTTGCAACACTCTCATCAATGAATCAAATTTACTAACATTTATTTTATTACTTTAGTTTGTTAAACACTAACGTTGACGGTAGAATTAAGGTCCAATACGCCTTAACCACCATTCGTGGTGTTGGTCGTCGTTACTCCAACTTGGTCTGTAAGAAGGCTGATGTTGATTTATCAAAGCGTGCCGGTGAATTATCCCAAGAAGAATTGGAACGTATTGTTACCATCTTACAAAACCCAACCCAATATAAGATCCCAGCTTGGTTCTTAAACAGACAAAAAGATATTGTTGACGGTAAGGACTACCATGTCTTAGCTAACAACTTAGAATCTAAATTACGTGATGATTTAGAAAGATTAAAAAAGATCAGAGCTCACCGTGGTATCCGTCACTACTGGGGTTTACGTGTCAGAGGTCAACATACCAAGACCACTGGTCGTCGTGGTAAGAGAGTTTAAACAAATCATTACTAGCTTCTTGTTTGTTCATTAATATTTTAAATCTTTGTTAAATTATTTAAGGAAAAGAAAATATAATTTGGTTTGTTTCAATTTTAAATTTATAGGTTTTATCACATCTTTTGGAATGAAAGAATACAAATAAATCTTTACATGTTTTATAAAAAGAAAAGTACACTTCAATTTACTTCATTTGTAGTTTGTTTGTATGTTTCATCAACTGGCATAAAGTAGTAATAGCTGGGTGCGATGTTCAATATTTATATGTTCGGGATTACTTTGTATTTGAAAAGTATACAGGTTATAGTTACAAGCGATAGGTTGGATTTGAGATTATAGATATCATTAATATATTCATTTTAATATATATAAGGGGAATTGTTCGTTAAAAGTGTCATTATAGTCATTAATATTATTATTATTTTCATCATCAGTCATTATAATCATCATCGTCAGCATCGTTATCATCTTAAGTTCCAGACTAATCATTTGATTTGGTTCATCTTTGGAAGATCACTCAAACCAACACCAATGATGCTCTTTGAAGATTTGATATTTGGTTTAACATTTCCATCAAAGCTTAATTGTCTCAATGGAACTCTCTTTTGTGGAGAAGCGCCAATGGAGTTATTATTATTAGAATCAGTCTTCTTGATTGGTGAAGAATAAATCATAATGTTTTCCTTATTTGGTGATGATTTGAGTGGATTAACCTTCATGACTGGCTTTTGTCTTTGTCTTTGATTTGAAACAATTGGAGTTAATTCTGAATCTAATTTATTCTCATAGGAAGACATGGAAGCATTATTTGGAATTGATGACGATTTGTTGAAAGCAGGCTTTGTGGTTAATCTAAAAGTCAATGTAGATCCGCCACTTGCTGGTGATTTGTTGTTGATGAATGGAGTCTTGGCTGGTGTTGTCAATGTATTATCACCATTGTTCTTGATAGGACTGGAGTTTGTAGAATCATTAGCTTGATTGACTGGTGATGTATATTGAGTCTGAATCAATAATGGTATATTGGTGTTACCAGTGTTGGTATTAGTTGAAAAGATTATTGGGGCATGTTGTTGTTGAGCGTTAGAAAGTGGAGCATTGATAACGTTGGAAATTGTTGTTGTGTTTGAAGTGGAATAGATAGGTTCAATATGATGAACTTCCTTTTCAGTGGAGCTTTGCTTTCTTAAACTTTGTCTTCTATTTTGAAACCAAATCTGAATATTCTTTTCAGTCATATTGACTCTGGCAGCAATATCAATTCTTCTTGCTCTATTTGGAGTTTGACCCATTTCAAACTCAGATTGTAAAATAGCCAACTCAGATGGGGATGTTCTTCTTCTCTTTCTTCTAGCTAATTGAGCGTTATCAATTGATGGTTCTTGTGATGGGAAAGTAGATGGAGAATGAGAAATGAATGCATAAGATCTCTTTTCCACTAATGGAGATGTGAAGTTGGTTTGGTTTGAAATAGAACCAGAACCAGAATTAGAACCAGAAGAGGTAATAGCCATGTTTGTAGCGTTACCTATCATTGACGCGTCACTGACACTTGAGGTTGGAGTTGGTAATAGCAGCGAAGAGTTTGGAGTAGCCAAAGAATGACTTGGAGAATAGCTCATCATTGAGTTTGATGCAGAAGATGATGAATCATTGAAAGTATGAATTGAAGGTAATTTCATTGGAGTTGAAGTGTTCACAATTCTATGGGAGAACAAATCTGTTGAGCCTTTAGTAGGAGAGATTGGTAAATGACTGTGAGAAATGGCAGAACCGACAGCATTGTTCAATAAAGAAGATAATGGAGGTAAGTTTCTGATTTGGTCATTCCCAGACATACTTGAAATAGATGGTAATCTTGGAGCTGACATTGTAATGGACATAATTCAGTAAAAAGGCTAAGGGTTTTAATCAAATAAAAAGAACAGCAAAGTAAACAAGGAAAGGAACAGTTTGAGTTTTTAGATGAATATAAGCACAATGAGACTTGTGTGTATAAATGAATGTAATGAGAGATGAAGCAACAGTGTTAAAGGTGTAAAATGAAGCCTTCCTGTAAATAACTGTCAATGGGATGGGAATTCAGAAGCTGGGAAATACCTTTCCTATTTATGTTAATGAAAGCCTGAAGGGCAGACCTGGGCTTCACGACAAGATTCAATTAATGTACCTATTTACAACAAATATTAGGTGCATATTTGGACAACCTCGAAGGGAATGTTTATGAAAATTGGTGTTTAAGGAGTTCATTGTTTACTGTTTTGGATCTTGACAGGCTCAACATTTTCCAAATTTTTTTTTTTTCAAATTTTCGTGTTTCGTGTCAAAATGGGAAAATAAAAGGACTTTTAAAGCTTCTTTGGTGGGTCTTCCATTGAGCTGGTAGGGGAATGAATTAGTGGTGTATATTTGTTATAGTCTATAGTAATTATACCTCGAAGCGTTTGTCAATTGAGTGCTCCTGTGTCAAGTTACGAACTTTATTGTCAATTCACCAATTTGCAGCTTGACAGGCAGAACACTGAGAACAGGAGTTGAGGTTCAACCAAGTGTATGGCATATGCGCAGTCTGTTCAATGTTGATCTGGCAATACTCTCGAAAACACATGCATCTTGTGCGAAATTGGAAATGTCTCGATCAAGAGAAATCTAGGATTTTGACCAAAAAGGCAATACCGAAAACTGAAAAATTGGACGCGTCAAAGAATTTAAACGCTACGCGAAATGATATCCTGATCTGGCCAATGGAAGGGGTGTTGTTATTCATTAATGGCCATTGATGTCTTACTTGAAGCTACCTCTAAGTTTTAACTTCTGAGTTGAAGACAGGTCACAGATTACAAGATTATTAATAGCATACACTTTTCGTTGATGGCCTGTTGCTTCCCCTTTAGGATTAAATTATCAATTGGAGGTATTTGGTGTACAATCGCGTTGAACTCTATATACAGCATTCGATATCATAAGTAATATATACACTACTCTGAATTTAGCATCAATATATCCTCGAACAGTCGTAGCTACTAGCCAGTGAGTAATATAATGCATTATGCAAAATTACCCAAAGTCGTGTTTAATTTTTAGTATGGTGCGGCTGAACATTAATATGCTGCGCAAACCACTTTTTTGATTGAACAATGTCCAAGAATGATCAATTACGTATTCAATATTACGATACTTGAAGTTGAAAAGAACAGATCGCTTTAGTAGAATTAAACAAATATCAAATGATAGCCTCTTTAGCAAGGCTTCTTGAGTTTAAGAACAATCTCCATACTAGATTTTTCAACTTATTTAACATTTTCTCTATTTTCAAAATATGGGGAATGAACTTCAGACTGTGATTCCATCGATACTTCAAAACTTTAAATTAATTTGCCTCAGATTGCTCTGAAAATTTACATATCAAGCAAATACGCGATTTCATATCATAAACAGTAAAAACAAATGACCAAGAATGTCTATTATATACCATTTTAGCATTGAGTTGAATAAAGTTTTGAGATTAACATCCGGACACCAGTTTTACTAGTAATATTAATTATGATTCTTTTTGTCATATATGATCAAGAAATGTTTTATCTACAAACAGGTAATATGATTGAAATATGTTTATAATGTTTATAAAATTGATGAATTATAAATGGATAAATAAGTAAATAAATAAATAAGGTATAACAAAGTACTAAAACCAGTTTTGTAAGTGAATAAATATGGATGTTTTTGAGACATCGATGTGAGAAAAGAAAATAAAACAATAGTAAAAAGCATTGATGATGATGATAGTAATAATGATAATGATAATGACAATAACGATATGATGACAATATTGACAGACAATACTCTTCTGTCTCTATGGAAAAAACCTTTATATAACCTAATAATTCCCCTTATAAAATTTTCCACAAGATATGATCAAGGATTTATATATGACCATGACCTTTGATGATTTTAATTGACAACAACTTTGTTTATAGAATCAGCTAAATAATCAACATTACTTGAATTTATACCTGATATTGAGAATCTACCATCCAATGTGGCATAAATACCATATTCATTTCTTAATTGTATGATTTGAGATTCATTTAAACCAGTATAACAAAACATACCATTTTGTTCAATGATATGATTCCATGAATTATGAGATGAATTATTATCCAATCTATTAAACAATTCAGATCTCATTGATTTGATTCTATCAGCCATTGTTTTAACTTCACCTTTCCAAGATTTGAATAAATCTTCATTTGATAATATTATACCTGCTAATTTAGCACCATTTATTGATGGAGATGAATAAATAGATCTAATGATTTGTTTTAATTGAGATTCAACATTTATACTTTGATCATGATTTGAAGTGATTATATTGATTGAACCAATTCTTTCACCATAAAGGCCCATATTTTTAGCAAATGATTGACAAACAATTGTTGATTTAATGGCACCCTTCAATTCTCCACGATCTGCTAATGATAAATTTGAGTTATTTAATTTGATTCTATTTAGGACTGCCTTGACTAGATATAAATCTTTATTTAAATCACCATTTTCAAAACCTTGATAAGCTAAATCAACAATTGGTATTAATTCTTTATCACTAATGATATCTAAGATTGTTTCCCATTGATCTATTGTTGGGTTTAAACCTGTTGGATTATGACAACATGCATGCAATAAGACAATTGAACCGAATTCAGCAGATCTTAGATCTTTGATCATGTTATTGAAATCCAATTTATTAGTAGATCGATCATAATATGAATAGTAAACTGGATTTAAATTTGAATTTTTAAAGATGTTTAAATGATTAGTCCATGTTGGATCTGAAATATAAATCTTTCTTGAATGATAAGGAGACCATTGGTTTAAGAATTCAGCAGCAATCTTTAATGCACCAGTACCACTAAGAGATTGAGCAGTAACAATGTTATCTAAATCATAATCATTAACTTCATCATTTTGGAACAAGAATTTCTTAACAAGGTTATTATAATGAGCAGAACCAATGATTTCAGTATATTCCTTGTTTAAGGAGATTTCAGGATTGGCAAACAAGATCTCATTAGCCGATTTGATTGATGGCAAGACCCATGGCTTTCCCAGATTGTCTCTGTATGCGCCCACGCTGAGGTTGATCTTGTTTGGATTCCTGTCCTTGATGAAGTGCTGGTTGAGGCCCAAGATGGGGTCCTGGGGTGCCAGGGGGATGTGCTTGTACAGAGACGAGAAGCGCCTTATCTTTGAGGTTGCCATCAGGATGTTTGATGAAGTAAAAGGGAAATGTTTAAGGAAGAAGAAGAAGAAAAAGAATGTGTTTTTTTTGATTTGTGTGTTAAAGGGCAAAATGAATCTCAAGATTTGTGGTCAGATGAGGGGACCGGGGAGGACAGTGTGATGATGCTGGGTGGTGTGCGGGTTTGCTGGTTTAATCTGGTGGTGTCTGGAGGTTGAGATGTTGTTGTTGTATTATGGTGTGGTATGGTGGTCAGTATGTGGATGTAACTTGGCCTGTTGCGTTGCTGGTGTGTTTTGCTTCTGTTGTGGGCTTTAGAGCTTGTTTTGTTTTTAAAGTGAAAAATTAATTTGAGTTGACAAAGACATAAAGACATACAAAGCGCAAAACAAACAAACAAACAAAGAAAATGGCTAAGCTGGACAGAATACAGGGCAAACACATCAGACACGACCCTCCACGACACTTCAAGTACTCGGACCTTGAAACAAGCGTGCACATCCACTCAAAGACACCCTACATATCTGCCATCAAGAGAATAACCAAACTATTGAACAAACTGCCAAAGAAACAACCAAAGAAACAATACATCACCATCTTGGGCATGGGCAAAGCTATACCCAAGACTATATCAATCGCACTGTATTTTCAACAAGACTCTCCATCTTCAAATGATCTAGATGGCGAACATAAAGTGGAAATCTTTACAAAGACAGTCAGTGTCCTTGATGAATTTGATGATGAACAAAAGGATGATACAGTCTATCAAAAGAGACAAACAAGTGCTGTGGAAATACGGATCTACAAAGCTGAAGAGACAGACTTCTAACTTGTATACATATAGTAGTGCATTCCTTATATCATTTATATCATTTATATCATTTCATTTCAATTCAATTCAATTCATTCCAATCTAGTCTTACATTGTCGTTGTAAATACTCCAATTCTTCCATTTCATTCTTCATCTTCTTCTTCGTACTGTTAGACTTCTTCTTCTCCTTGACTTCATCCTCATTATCATTATTATCATCATCACCATCAACACCTTCTTCATCATCTTGATTCAGTTTATTCAACATAAACTCTACAGCCTTTAATGCACTCTTGTAATCTCTTTTGAAATACAACCTCTGTATCATGAATTCAAGCTTTGTCCTCTGTACTTTGTTATTAATATCAATCTTTTCATAATCAAAATATTCAGCATCTATCAAACGTTCCTCTGTTTGTATTACAGGCCCCTCCATCAAATATTCTTCATGTTGTGATTTAAACTCTTCTTCAGACTGTCCCTTTCTCACCTTGACCTTCCCAGACCCCTTCTTCACCACAATTTCGCTGGACTCCTGGTACGTGCACTTCGCATCTGTACCATCTATCCCTAACTGTGCAAGTCTAGTTATCACCTCTTCTGTCATTCTAAATACTAGATGTTTATGCCTATTTCAAAAGCTTCAAAAAGGAGAGCTCATCTCTTCAAAAAATCCACTGAAATCAAAAAAAAAAAAAAAAAAAATTCCGGTTCGCGACACAACAAAAAATTTTTCTTTGCAAAAAATTAATTTTGTATGGAAAGAAAGAAAGACCAGACAAGGTAGAAAAGGTCCAAAGGGTTTAGCGATAGAATCTGGATATAGTTAGTGATGGCCAAGGTTACATCGAAGTCCACTGGAGCCAAGGTTGCTGCCTCTAAAAAGAGAAGAGCTGAGGATCAGGAACAGGATGAATTATCCTCTGCTGACGTTTCTGAAAGCGAAGATTTGGAAGATGGCGATGAGATTGATATCAATGGATTAATTGATGATGAAGCTTCTGAGGATGAGGATGATGAAGAAGCTGAAGAAGATGAAGAGGAAGAAGAAGAAGCTGAAGAAGAAGAAGAAGAGGATTCTGATGCTGAATTTAACGCTTTATTAGGTGAAGAAGACTCAAATGCTTCAGACTTATCATCTGAAGATTTTGAAGATGAACCAAATGATAACATGTCAATAACCTCAAAACTAAAGAATCTTCGTACATTATCTGAAGTCTCAAGATCAAAGAGTCAAGAAGAACAAGAATACATCAAGACTCAATATACTGATGGTTCAGAACGTATAATTAAACCAGAAATTGATCCAGTTTATGATTCTGATGATTCTGATCATGAAAATTATAATACAATTGGTAACATTCCATTATCTGCTTATGAAGAAATGCCTCATCTTGGTTATGATATCAATGGTAAGAGAATCATGAGACCTGCAAGAGGCTCAGCATTGGATCAATTATTAGATACAATTGAATTACCAGAAGGTTGGACTGGGTTATTGGATTCAAATACTGGTATGAATTTGAATTTAACAAAGGAAGAAATTGATTTGATTCAAAAATTAGAAAACAATCAAGCTGTTGATGATACTAATCCATATGAACCTTATATTGAATGGTTTTCTTCAAAACCTGAAATTATGCCATTAACTGCGGTTCCTGAACCAAAGAGAAGATTTGTTCCATCAAAGCATGAAGCTAAAAGAATAATGAAAATTGTTAGAGCCATTAGAGAAGGTAGAATTATTCCACCAAAATCAAAATCAAGTGAAGATCAAGATGAAGAATTTGAATTCAATTATGATTTATGGAATAATGCTGAAGAACAACCTGATCATATAATGACTTTAAGAGCTCCAAAATTACCACCTCCAACAAATGAAGAAAGTTATAACCCACCAGAAGAATATCTATTAACACAAGAAGAAATTGATAATTTGGATCCAGAGGAAAATAGATTAATTCCAAAGAAATTTAATGCCTTAAGAAAGGTTCCAGCTTATGATGATGCATTAAGAGAAAAATTCGAAAGAAGTTTGGATCTTTACTTGGCTCCAAGAGTACGTAAAAACAAATTAAATATTGATCCAGAATCATTAATCCCAGAATTACCATCTCCAAAGGATCTAAGACCATTCCCAATCCGTTCATCTGTTAAATATGAAGGTCATAAGGCCAAGATAAGAAGTTTGAGTGTTGATCCTCAAGGTTTATGGTTAGCTACAGGTTCAGATGATGGTACAGTTAAGGTATGGGAAGTATTGACTGGTAGAGAAGTTTATTCCATTAAGTTGGCTAGTGATAATGATGAAGAAAATGATGAAGAAGATCATATTGAATCTGTTCAATGGAATCCTGATGCTGAAGTTGGATTATTAATTGTTTCATATGGTGAAAAGATATATTTCTTAACACCACCAATATTTGGATTTGATATTGAAAATAAAACTAGATTAAGATTAGAAGCTGGTTTCGGTTTCAAAACTTTTGGTAATAAACAAACAGATCAAGATTTCAAGAACAAAGAAGATGATGATCTTGAAGATGATGACGATGATGATGATGATACTCATTCTAAAACCACAACAAAGACAAAGGAATATGCCAAATGGATCAAACCAACACAACAAGATTTGGAACGTGGTATTGCATTAACAGTTGTTTGTAATAAGACAGTTCGTAGATTGTCATGGCATAGAAAGGGTGATTACTTTGTTTCAGTTTCTCCACAAGGTGCTAATTCATCAGTATTAATTCATCAAATTTCAAAACATTTATCACAATCACCATTTAAGAAATCAAGAGGTATAATAATGGATTGTAAATTCCATCCATTTAAACCACAAATATTTGTTTGTTCTCAAAGATATGTTAGAATTTATGATTTAGCTAAACAAGTTATGATTAAGAAATTATTACCTGGTGCTAGATGGTTGAATTCTATTGATATTCATCCAAGAGGTGATCATCTATTAGCTTCATCATATGATAAGAGAGTGTTATGGCATGATTTGGATCTTGGTGCCACTCCATATAAGACATTAAGATACCATGAGAAGGCTATTAGATCCATTAATTTCCATAAACAATTACCATTATTCTGTTCAAGTTCAGATGATGGTATTATTCATGTTTTCCATCAAATGGTATATGATGATTTGATGACAAATCCATTGTTGGTTCCATTAAAGAAGTTGGAAGGTCATAAGGTTGTTAATAGTTTAGGTGTTTTGGATACTATTTGGCATCCAAAGGAAGCTTGGGTATTCAGTGCTGGTGCCGATGGTGTAGCAAGAATGTGGACTACTTAAGTTTTGAAAAGGATTCAAAAGAAAATGCATATGCAGAATAATTCGTTATAGACATCATTTTTTATAATAAATATTTGTATTATTTTGTCAAGCATAATATTTTTGATCAAAAGTAACGTAAAATTCATCATTATGGAGATTGATTTATAACCACATTACAAGTTCGATTTCACCAAATTCTGTCCACCGCTGACCAGTATACATTCGCCACCACTTATAACAGGTTCAAATCCCAGCTCTTTACTCAATTGTATCACATCTGAATTATAACTACCTGGTTGATACCATACACCTTTGATTTTACTTTGAATTTGTGGATTCTTCTTGATGAGTTGCAAAGTTTCAAGTGACACGCTTGGTGGTGTTATGAAAGACACACTGATCCCATCCATGTCAGGGTATAGAGCACTGGCCCTTTTGACTCCTTCGATTATATCTTTTGAGCATTCCAGTCCTAATATTGATTCAGTCTTTGGGTTTATTGGAAATACCTTCAGTGAATATCTCTTGTACCAGCTCAGGACTTTGAATCCAAATTTCGACTCGTTGGCACTGGCACCAACAACAGCATATGTTCTCAATGGACCAAAGAACGCTTCCAATGACATTATATGTTCTGGTGATATTCTTGTTGACATTGGTTGTAGCAATTGTGGGTGAAGAAAGAATTTGTCAGAATTGATTTTTTCACCCCAGTAAAATTTATAATCATCGAAATATCGAAATATCGAAATATCGAAATTTGCTACGGCTGAATCAAAATGAGGTAATGTACATGGTAACGAATAGTTAATGAGTGGAATTGAATGGGAAAGCACTATGGATGTTCAGTTCTTGGCCTTCTTTTGTGGTGGTTCATCGTCGTCGCCACTGTCGGAACCTGCTGCATCACTATCGAATTCTTCAGCGAGATCATCATCTGATCCAGATCCAGAATCTGAACCATCCTTGAAATCTTCATCTGGACTATCATCTGAACCCATTTCAACATCTTCATCATCTTGATCATCTGAATCACTTCCAATGACTTGATCAATCAACTTTTGTTGTTCTAATTCTTCATTCTTTACTCTAATACCCTTTTCTTTCAAAAACAATTCTATATTACTTTGTTCATCCTTTGAAATATTGGCAAATGTATGTGATGAATTGTTACGTAAATTGACCTCCAAATCAAATGTACGATTTGATGATGTTGTATTACCAGCTCTGGCAATAACAATATTTGTAACATCATGATATGGAATGTAAACTGTTGGCTTTGTCACAAACAATAGACATTTATCCAATAGATATAGATAACCTTCATTGACCTTCAAAGAACAACTGACGGCAGCTTGATCATGATTTGATGTAAAACTTCCAGGAATAATGATACGACGTTCTGTTAATCCTCTAAACACATGACTCAGGACAAGATGTGTCTTATCATCATATGATTTCTTCAACTTACCATCATATTTGCTTGTAAATTCTTCATCTTCAACATTAATATCCAATTCAATTTCATCATCCTTTGGTAATTGAAGTACTAAGAATGGATATGGAGTTTGACCTTGTCTTAATGGAGGATTTATTTGAATGACTAATAAATGATACATATTATCAGGTTTTGGTAATGAAAAAATTCTCTCCACTTGTTTATATTGTATTTTATGATCATATGTCTTACCTCTTAATCTCAATGAAGTTGGATACATATCAATATCAAATCTACCACGAGGTGTTAAGAATAAGATATCTGTAAATAATGCAATAGCATCACCAGAAACTTGACCAATATCAGCCTTTTCCTTCAATTGATCATAAAATGCAGAAGCAGCTGAGATTTCTTCCTTTTCAGCATCTTCACCAGAATTATCATCTTCATCATCATAACTAACAACACCAGGAATATAAAATCTTAAATCAACTAATTCATCACCTGCAGTATCTTCTTTATTCAATAAATTCATTTCAATGGCAACTTCATTCTTACCAGCCAAATTTGAATTATTGATATTGGAATATGGGATTTCAAAAGATGGTTTACCATTCACTTGAAAGATTAATTCATTTCTAGCAAGATTTGTTGTCCCCCAATTCCAACCTCTTAATGAATGTTCCTTATGTTCTAAAGTGATATTGAATAATCTTTGCAATTCATTCTTCATTTGGTTGAATTCAGCTTGTGCAAACCCATCCAGTCTAACGACACCTCCGTTCTTAGTTTGTACTCTTAATTCATATCCTCTTGAGCCTCTTGACCATTGGACTGAGGATATTTGATCAGATGCCAATAGAAATGGTTGCACCTTGACAGAACCTCCAGCAGCCTGTTGGCCCTTCCAGCCCAGACCGTACTCAGCCAGACGGAAACGGCCGTAGATCTTTGATTCGTTCAGGTATATTCTCTCGAAATCCAAAGTAGACATGATTGATTGTTTTGACAGTTGATCTTAAACTTGTTTGACCTCGAAGACGCGTTTAAAATTTCGATTTCGATTTCGATTTCGATTTCGATTTCGATTTCGTTTTTTTTTTTTTTTTTTTTTTTGAGATTTTTTTGACGGGTAAAATAAATTCTGGGACCAACAAGTGATTTAATGTATTGGAAGCTGGGTATTTGTGGGTTTTAAACAGTGCTAGAGGTGATGGATGGACGTACTGCATTGATAACCGGTGGCTCTAGAGGGTTAGGACTGGCTATAGCGAGAAAACTGGCCTCGAATGGGTTCAATATTGTGCTTTTGGGCAGATCTGAACAGCTGATGCAAAAGATAATAGACACAAATGAACTGCCCAAGTCAAACCGAGATCAATGGCATTCATATATTCGTTGTGATTTGAATGAGTTATCGTCAATCCAGTCAACAATCAAAGAACATAATGATAAGCTAAAATCTGTCAACACTTTGATAAATTGTGCTGGCTTTGCACAGAATTCATTATTATTCTCTTACCCCATTGATCAAATAATTCAACTGATGAACACTAATCTAACCTCACAATTGATATTATCAAAACTTCTATTGAAACCATTAATGAGAAACTCTCCATCAAATATAATCAATATCTCATCAGTCTTGGCTACTAAGGGGAATAGAGGCACTTCAATATATAGTGCCTCAAAGGCAGGATTACTTGGATTCACAAGATCCTTAGCGGATGAGTTAAGCTCAAAGAATATTAGAGTCAATGCAATAAGTCCTGGTCTCATAAAAGATTCTAATATGGCTCTTGAAATGAACTCAAATGCATTGACTGATAAATATGTGGAAATTGATGATGTTGTTAACACGGTGGAATGGATTTTACAAAATAAAAGTGTGAATGGTCAAGATATTATAGTAGATTCTGGACTTAAATGTTCAAATTGATTCTATACAAATGACTGTCACGTTAAATTGATAATGACTTTAAGATCTGATGTATGTTAAAATTAATGCTTAATGATATGTAACTTATATGATGTTTGATGTAGTCCTATAATCCCATTTCCGTTTTCTTTCAGTGATATGATCATTTGACACATTATTTGTATTATTCAAATTATATTTATGGTACCTGGGCTGAAGTACATATGCTGAAGTTGACGATCTGTTGACGATATAACGATCATAATATGCTATGAATGATTTTGACAAAGTTTGATCAGACTTGAATACTGAGTGTAAGACTAAATCAAAATCTTTCCTGTTCTTGAAACTAGTGATCTGCTTTATAATTTTATTGATTTTGGTACTACTACCCTTATCAATATGAAATTCAAACTCAAAGAATAATCTAACCACTTTCAGAACTAGAATCATAGACTTACTGGAATCTATAACTAGTTGATAAAACCTCTTTAAGAATTGAAGGATAATCTCAAAGGAATAATTTGAATCTTTCTGCAATCCTGAAATACAGATAAAATGGGACAATGAATCCAAGATGACTAACTCTTCAGGTCCAGTTAATGGTTGAAAAAATGCGTCCAAATTACCAGATTTGGATAAAGATGATATAGAAATGGGTGATAAAAAGTCATGATATTTGTCAGATTTCAAAGAGTTGATTTCTATAATTTGATCATTTCTGAGTTTTAAAGCATTTATTTCAGCAATCTTCAATAACAATTCCAAAGATTCTTGATAATAATCAGGATTCATAATATTGAAAAGCTTCAATGAGACGTTGGGAAGATTATTGATCAACTGTGTGTCATTATCATCAATTTTCTTGATGCATTCACTCAGTAATAGCTGATGGTTGTACATTATGAAATATGGTAGATTACTCAAAAGTAGTTTCAATGAAACATTCTCCAAGTACAACTTGAAAATGATAAAGTCTAACTTGAATATGGATTTTAAATCTTCAACAACTGTTGGTATTATAAAGTGTAGTAAATCATGATTCAGTATCAACATTCCTATAATATGTCCCAAAAGGATAAATCTCTTATTGATAATCATCTCATTATATTCATAGTATTCATATTGATACGTGACATCATTTTGATCAATAAGCTTGGTCTCATAATCCTTTTCATTCAATCCTATATGAATACCAATCTTTAAACATGATAATTGTGATAATTTCAATATTGATGTAGTCTTTGGAAACGATTGAAAAAACTGTTGATAAATGGATAGTATTTCATCAATGAGCTTTGAATCTTCGAATGGGCAAGGAATTTTGTTGTTAGGATATAGCTTAGTCTTGAATTTGCTTTTTGAATCTGTGATTGAAGCTGGTGGTGGTGGTGGTGATGTGCTCTTGATCTTTGCTTCTTGACCATGGGTATTAATACCTCTATCAAGATGGCTTTCACCCTCAGTGTAAGTCTCATCTTCCTCATTATCGTCTTCTTCTTCTGAGTTCAAGTTTCCATCTCTAGTGACGTTCAGTCTCCTTATTCTTTTCCTCACCTTGTATGTCTGCTTAGATGGTTTATAGGATATTGATTCTTCTATCACCAGACTTTGATCTGGATCATCATTAACATTTTCATGGTGCTGCTGCTGGAGGTTGATCAAATCGGTACCTTCTCGAAGCCGTATGAGTTTCGATTTGATGTATCGTACTACCGTCAAACACTTCCTCGTATTCCAATCCTCAGACATTGTCTGGTTTTACTATCTAAATGGTTCTTTGCAATAATCTCTTCAGTACAAAAACGTAAACAAAAACATTGAAAATTATCCAAAAATCTCCGTATTGGGAAATTACTTGATCGGGAGTTTTTCTGTGTTTTTTTTTTTTTTTTTTTTTTTTCTTTTCCAAAAAAATTTTCTTCAAAATTTCTTCTCTCTCTTTTACCTTTGACTCTATCCTATCTATCTATCCACAAAAATGCTTATTTTCAGTGATATTATCTCAGGTGATGAATTATTATCAGATGCTTACGACGTCAACTTAGTTGATGAAGTTATCTACGAAGCTGACTGTCAAATGATCAAGGTCGGTAACGGTGATGTTGATATCGGTGCCAACCCATCTGCTGAAGATGGTGCTGAAGACTTAGAAGATGGTTCAGAAACCGTTAACAACGTTGTCTACTCATTCAGATTACAACAAACCCAATTCGACAAGAAATCATTCTTGACTTACATTAAGGGTTACATGAAAACCATCAAGGCCAAGTTACAAGAAACTGCTCCAGACCAAGTTGAAGTTTTCGAAAAGGGTGCTCAAAAGTACGTCAAGAAGGTCATTGGTTCTTTCAACGACTGGGATTTCTACACTGGTGAATCAATGGACCCAGATGCTATGTTGGTCTTATTGAACTACCGTGAAGATGGTACCACTCCATTCGTTGCCATCTGGAAACATGGTGTTAAAGAAGAAAAAATCTAAGAGGTTTCATAATTCTCATTCAACTCTTTTATTTAATAGATTTTCTTTAATTCAATATTTGTCCTATTCACTTTGCTAATTCGCATTGTCATTATTCTTTTCAATTCCATCAAAAGATCACAATATTGTAGTTTATGAGCTGGAAGTACACATGTTATCTTGAAGAGCGATCTCTTCAGTTTACAGACTTACAAGTATATATACAAAAACAGAACATGATACTGAAACTGTGTGACTAGCCTAGAATTGATCAATCTCAAGACAGTGAGGCTGGCAGAGAGGTGGTGCTCTGACCAAAATGTTGAATAACCTTTCAGTCACCAGGTACTATAGATAACTCGACTTTAACTATTCAGGATCACTTTTCTTTTGATATTCAATTCCAATTTTTCCAAACACATTTACAGGAATACCTACTAGTAAGAATACAACAAGACTGCAGTCTGCAACTAATTCTATTGTTCTCCTGCCTGGGCTCTTCAACTCCTTCGCTTAACATTTGGGATGACAGAATCCCCGTGTCAATACGGGCATCACCAGATCGAAGCAAAACAAAAAAAATAAAACACAAAACAAGACCAACAAAATTTATAAAGATCCCTGATCCCACCATTCTCTGAACTCGTCCTTCATCTTTAATCTCTCTCCAAAAGTTCTCTATTAAACCCCTTGCTCAATTGACGTTCATAATGGATATTAAGACCGTTTCTACTACTCCCTTCAAAGATCAAAAGCCGGGCACTTCAGGCCTCAGAAAGAAAGTCAAAGTCTTTCAGCAACCCCACTATACGGAGAACTTCATTCAATCCATCCTTGATTCCATTCCTGAAGGTTCCAAAGATGCTACTTTGGTAATTGGTGGTGATGGGCGTTATTACAACGACGTTGTTATTGACTTGATCTTACAAATCGGTGCTGCTAATGGTGTCAAGAAATTCATCATCGGACATCATGGTATTCTATCTACTCCAGCAACTTCCCATATCATCAGAAAGTTTGGAACTACTGGTGGTATCATCTTAACTGCCTCTCACAACCCTGGTGGACCTGAAAACGACTTAGGTATCAAGTATAACTTGGCCAATGGTGGTCCAGCCCCAGAATCAATCACCGATAAAATGTTTGCCAACTCTTTAATCATCAAAGATTATAAATTGGTTGAATTTGATTCCAAAATTGATTTATCCAAGATTGGCACAGTGCAATTATCATCAACTCTAGAAGTTCAAATCATTGATTCAACCAAGGATTACATTGAATATATGAGAGAAATATTTGACTTTGATCTAATCAAATCATTTATCAAGAATAAACCAGGCTTTAAAGTCTTGTTTGATGCATTGAACGGTGTTACTGGTCCATATGGTGAAGCATTATTTATTGATGAATTAGGATTAAGTAGTGACTCAATTGAAAACTGTATTCCAAAGCCAGATTTTGGTGGGTTACATCCAGATCCAAACTTGACATATGCACACTCCTTGGTGGAAAGAGTAGAGAAGGAACAGATCGCATTTGGTGCTGCTTCAGATGGTGATGGTGACAGAAACATGATTTATGGTGCTGGTGCCTTTGTGTCACCAGGTGACTCCGTTGCTATCATTGCAGAATATGCTAAGTATATTCCTTATTTCAAAGAACAAGGTGTTTATGGTTTAGCTAGATCAATGCCAACTTCTGGTGCTTTAGACTTGGTCGCTAAGGATCAAGGATTGAACTTATATGAAGTCCCAACTGGTTGGAAGTTTTTTTGTGCTTTATTTGATGCCAAGAAACTATCTATTTGTGGTGAAGAAAGTTTTGGTACTGGTTCCAATCATGTTAGAGAAAAGGATGGTATGTGGGCAATCATTGCTTGGTTGAACGTTTTAGCTGCTTATAACGAATTACATCCTACTGAAGATGTGTCTATCAAAGTTGTACAAGAAAAGTTTTGGGAAAAGTATGGTAGGGTTTTCTTTACAAGATTTGATTTTGAAAATGTTGATTCTGATGGGGCTCATTCTCTAGTAAAGCAATTTGAAGAGTTAGCAGCTGATAATAAGGCATCTGGTTCAGTATTTGCAGATGATATAAAGTTCGCTGAAACTGGAAACTTTAGTTATACAGATTTAGATGGATCTGTTTCTAAAAATCAAGGTCTATACGCCAAATTATCAAATGGAGTGAAGTTTGTTGTCAGATTATCAGGTACAGGCTCTTCAGGTGCTACTGTCAGATTATACATTGAGAAATATTCCGGTGATCAATCCTCTTATGGCTTAAAAGTTACTGATTACTTGAAGAGCGAGATTCAACAAGTGTTGGATTTCCTACAATTTAAGAAATTCTTGGGTACTGATAAGCCTGATGTGATTACTTGATGAATTAATCAGCACCAGATATTGTTATCAATTACTCAGATGATTGTCCGTTTGGCACAATATTACTTTTTCCTTTTCTTTCCCAGCTTTGCATTAACTATAATATCCATTTTATCATGGTAGTTTCCATTATTCTTTGTTCTATACCTTTCATATCTCCATCATTTGAGTCTCCAATGAAGCCTTTAACTGAAAATATGAAACAATTAATGAAAATTAAAATTACTTGAGCATCTGTTAGCTTGACAGTTCACATTATACGATCCATTAAAACATGATTGTTTAATCAAATTGTAGCAAGTTGTCGTAGCTCGTATGTCCTACTATATTCCAGCCCTCGGAATTCGGCAGAATCTCATCAAATCCGAGGGCATTTTGGGAGGCGAAAAAATATGTCCTCAACGAACACCATAAACCTTAATCCACAGCTTACAACACATCTAAAGTCAAGAAGTATCAAAGACAGCTCTCAACTACGCTGGGTCAAGAAAATACAAAATGCTAAGATCCAGGGCAGCTCAGGTGTTGAATCCACTTCGCTACAATAAAAGAGCCCCATTGCTGCTATACAACGCCAAACCACAACTCATTTACAAGTCATTCTCAAGATCGAGTATAGCATTCAATACAAATAAGAAGAATAAAGATGAAGATGATGAAAACACACACAGTCTCTTTGACATCTTTAAGAATGCCAAACATACATTTGAAGATAAAGTACATGGCGTGAAGCTGATGAGAGAAGCCTATCAAAATAAGGATAGCGATTTAAAAGAGTTGAAGGAATGGTTGAAGACACAGGACTTTGTCAATTCTGAGAGTCTGTTCACCACGATGCTGGAACAAAATAAGAATGACAAAAGTGACGCAGGTTTGAGAAAGTTAGAACTAACAAGACAGTTATTGAAATTCTGCAGAGATGAACAAAAGAAGAAGGAGGACAAGGAAGAGAATGAAGCACTTAAAAGTAAACAAGAAGAAGAAAAATCTGAAGAAACCAAAAAGGAAACCACACCAAAGGATGAAGAAACAAATTCCAAAGAAAATCCAGTATCATCTTCATCAAGATTAGATCCATCATTAGAAAAGGAACTGAAGAGTTTCATCAAAGAGTATTCAAACAAAAAGGGGAAATCTTCATCTTCCTCAGATTCATCCTCCTCATCAAATAAGAAGCCAAAGGAGGAACCAGAAAAGGATGCTAAAGTATTTATATTGAAGATCAGTTTTATTGAATTATTAATGTTTGGTGCTGCTGGTATTTATTTCCTAAGTTTCTTCTTTGGTGGAGAAAATGATAATGAGATTACATTCCAAGATTTCAGAACAAAATTCTTAGATAGAGGATTTGTTGAAAGATTAGTCGTTATCAACAAATCTGTAGTGAAAGTTGTTTTGAATGACAATGGTAGACAGCAAGTACAAGCTAGTGGTGATTATTATTTCAGAGTTGGATCATTAGAAAAATTTGAAAGCAAGTTCGAAAAGGCACAAAATGAAAATGGTGTCGCTGATGATTTCAAAATTCCAATCAATTACGTGCAACAAGGAAATATTGGTAGAACTATTCTACAGGTCTTACCAACAGTATTGATGCTTGGTGGTTTATGGTGGTTAACAAAGAAATCAGCTACCAATATGGGTGGTTCAGGTTCTGGTTCAGGAGTTTTCGGTATGGGTAAGACTCAAGCCAAGAAGTTCAACCATGAAACTGATGTCAAGATTAGATTCAAGGATGTTGCTGGTTGTGAAGAAGCTAAGGAAGAAATTATGGAATTTGTTGAATTCTTGAAGAACCCTCAAAAGTATGAAAAGTTGGGTGGTAAGATTCCAAGAGGTGCTATTTTGTCAGGTCCTCCAGGTACCGGTAAAACCTTATTAGCTAAGGCTACTGCTGGTGAAGCTAATGTTCCATTCTATTCAGTTTCTGGTTCTGAGTTCGTTGAGATGTTTGTAGGTGTTGGTGCTTCGAGAGTTCGTGATTTATTCAAGACTGCTAGAGAAAACGCTCCTTCAATCATCTTTGTTGATGAAATTGATGCTATTGGTAAAGCCAGAAGTAAGGGTAAAGTTGCCGGTGGTAATGACGAAAGAGAAACTACTTTGAATCAATTGTTGGTTGAAATGGATGGGTTTGAAAGCTCAGACCACGTTGTCGTTTTAGCTGGTACAAATAGACCTGATGTCTTAGATCCTGCTTTGATGAGACCTGGTAGATTTGATAGACATGTTCAATTAGATAAACCTGAACTAGAAGGCAGAAAGGCTATTTACAAAGTTCATTTAGCAAACATCAAGTTGGATTTTGAGAAATCAGACACTACAAAGTTTGACGTTTTAGGTGGTAAACTTGCTGCTTTGACACCAGGTTTTTCAGGTGCTGATATAGCTAATGTTGTAAATGAAGCTGCATTGATTGCTGCAAGAAAGAGTGCTGATTCAGTTACATTGAACCATTTTGAACAAGCAATTGAAAGAATTATCGCTGGTTTAGAAAAGAAGTCAAAGGTTTTATCTCCTGCTGAAAAGAAGGTTGTTGCATACCATGAAGCTGGTCATGCCATCTGTGGTTGGTATTTAGAGTTTGCCGATCCATTATTGAAGGTCTCTATCATCCCAAGAGGTCAAGGTGCTTTAGGTTATGCTCAATATTTGCCTCCAGATGTTTTCTTATTAAGTGTTGATCAGTTGAAGGATAGAATGACTATGGCATTAGGTGGTAGAATTTCTGAAGAGTTACATTTCCCATCTGTCACATCTGGTGCTTCTGATGATTTCAAGAAGGTCACCAATATTGCAATGAATATGGTTACCAGATTAGGTATGTCTCCAAAGATTGGTGCTATTTCATATGAAAAGAAAAATGATAATGATTTGACCAAACCATTTAGTGAGGTTACTGGTGAAATAATTGATGAAGAAGTTAAAAGAATTATTGATGAGTGTGCCGATAGATGTCGCCAATTATTAGTCGAAAAGGCCGATGAAGTAGAGAAGGTTGCAGAATTACTTTTAAAGAAGGAAGTATTAACGAGAAATGATATGATTGAATTATTAGGAAGAAGACTATTCAAAGAAAGAAATGAAGCCTTTGAAAAGTACTTGGATCCTAAGAATGATGCAAACCCAACAATTGAACCATCTACTTAGAGGTGGTATTACGATATAAATAAAGCTATGAAATAAGCATAGATGTGGATTATTATTTCCTGTATATATAAAGACACATTCGAATTATAAGCATGATCCTCAGGGCAAACACTGTACAATTGTTCCTCGTAGTACTTCTGGTATATATAATTTCCAGTTCTGGTTCGCGCCACATTATGATTATCAAAGCAATTACGTAATTATTTTTTTGCGAGCTTTAAAAATTTTAAAATGTGAAAGATCATCTCAAATAAAGACTGTTGAGTCGTAGAAATTTACAGAGTTCAGTAGTTTAAGATGGTCAAATCAGGCTCAAGCTCTCTAGTATTCAAATTGGATTTGTTGGAGGCCTACTTCCTTGAAAAAAATGCAAGATATCCAAAGACAAGGACCATCTTGAAATCAATAAAGTTCAAGAAAGCTGGTAACAAAGTGACATCTTTATCTAAAGAAGAAGCTTTAGCTGAGATTAAAGCATTAAAGAAGGATATATTGGATAATAAGCTTCATAGTTCCGTCACAAAATATTCAAAGATCCTAAAAAGACTTCAAAAGGCTTCACAAGATGAATTTATAAAGTCATTAGATGTTGAGGCATTGACCAATACAAAGATTTCTAAGATCATCTCAAAGTTATTCAATAAAGATGCTGAAATAGTCCCTGCATGGATCAAAGACTTCAAATCTGATTATTTGAGCTCATTTACCAAAGAACAGATGAACAAGTATTCTAAACTAAGTAATAATAAAGAATTAGTGCAAATCAATGAAGTGATAAACAACAGTTTCAAGATAATTTTGGGTCCCGTTGACAACAAGAAATTCACTAAAGATATTGAAGATAAAGATGATAAGAACGCCTCAGAGTCAGAAGAATCAGATGATGAGAGCAACGAAAGCAATGATGATGAAGAGGAGAATGAGGATGATGAAGCTGAGAACAACAGTGATGTTGGTCCAGATAATGATTATGAATTTACAGAATTTGATAACTTGGTGGCAGGTTCAGAAGATGAAGACGAAGAAGCTACTAGCGCGACTGCAGCTTCAAATTCAAAGGCTGATTATTATAGCCAAGTAACTGATGAAGAACCTTCAGATATCAGTGATGATGATGACGAAAGCGAAGAAGAAGAGGAGGAAGATGACTTTTTTGAAGAACATCCAAAATCGAAGAAAGATTCTAAGAAAGAAGCTAAGAAGGACAAGAAAGAAGACAAGAAGAAGGGAGCTCTTCCAGAATTGATGGGTGGTTATGTTTCTGGTGATTCAGATGCAGAAGATGAGAATGATGAGGTGCTGAAGAAGTTGAATAAACCAAAGAAGAACAGAAGAGGTCAAAGAGCCAGACAAAAAATCTGGGAACAAAAGTATGGTAGTGGTGCCAATCATGTTGTGAAAGAAAAGGAAGCTGAGAAGAGCATCAGAGAGCAGAAACAGAAGGAATACGAAGAAAGAGTAGCCAAGAGATTGGCTAAACAACAAACTGGTGTCAATTCGATGCCATTAGGTGCCAGAAAGGAAACCACATTCACCTCTTCTTCAAACTCCACATCTACACAGTCCACCTCCGAGGCCGTCGTTGAAGCCAAACCAAAGGGTATGCATCCATCCTGGGAGGCCAAGAAGAAGCAGGAAGAGGCCCAGAAGAACACCAAGTTCCAAGGTAAGAAGATTGTCTTTTGAACCAACCTCATCTCATCGCATCTCCTCCATAATATTGAATATAAGCATCAAATCAGTCATTATTTCGACCCAAAAACAAGTAGATTTTTGCAACTTTCTTTGCAAAAGAATCACCAATATCATGCGACTACCTATATCGCGCAGAACCTTCAATACCATCCTCATTCTTCTCCAGATTGAACTGGTGTTGACTCATCAAAACGACTTTTCCACTTTTCAAAATATTTCTCGATTTTCGCCCTGGAAAAAAAAGTCGTTAACGACGAAAATTGTTCTGTTCAAGCCATATACCTTTTCAAAAGCTCAAGAAATCAGTCGTTGCTTTAAAGAAAGGAAAGAAGGGACATGTCGTTTGGTAATCCATTTGCATCTGCTGGCTACGACCAGAAGAGTTCTCATTCGCTGGGGTTTAACGGGTTTGAAGTTTCGCTGAATTATATCAGTGGGATTCCAGATCCAAACATCATTGATAATCCACACTTGAAGCTGATCTTCAAGTCCTTGCTGAAGAGAGATGATATCACGAAGGAGAAGGCCCTGAATGAGCTGGTAGCTTTTATTGTTGATACTGATGGATCTTCAAACAACGTGGATGCTGTGAAGGACGATTTGGTTTTGATCACCTGGGTCCAATTATATCCAAAATTATCAATAAGTGACAGCAGAAGTGTTAGAGCATTATCCCATCAATTTCAATGCCACTTGATCCAGTATCTCAAGAAATCATATGCCAAATATCTAAAATCAACTATACCGACTCTTTTATCTGGTGTTTATGACTTTGAATCAGTAGTATCAAATTCCACACTAAGACATTTACAAGCTTGCTTCAATAATGATATTTCAAAGATCAATAACCTATGGATTTTATTCCAAAACGAAATCCTCAACTTGGTAGAGGAAGCTTTCAATCATGAAACTTTGGATTCATTATCTGATGATAGATTCATTTCACATGAAGATGCCGAATTGAAATACTTGAGATTAATCAACTCCTGTATCTTGATGATTTGCCACTTGATTCAATTGAATTCAAAATCATCAAATGATAACTTTACTTCTGCTTTCGAAACATATCAATCTACATTCAAATTTGAAAACCTATGGCATTATCTATTAATCAATACCAACACTAATAGCCAAAAAGTTTTCAAGTCTTTGTTAAACCTCATCAACACAACTTTAACTTTACAACCTACAATATTCACTGACAAATCATGGAAACTCATGAGTAAAAGATTTATCAAATCATTAACATTTGCAGATAGAGTTGACTTGAAATCACAACATTATTTGTTATATTCATCTTTGATTTCTCCAATAGTATCAACATTGAACAAATTAAATGAAACCAACCCAGACTTCTATCATTATGACAAATCTGCCAAAGAAAGAATAGTCAAATTTCTATCAATCGGTTCATTGAACTCAACACCTACATACTACACTAATCTATCTAAATTTATCATCAATTCTCCATTATTCAAATTTGACGAAGATGAAGATTATAAATTACTTGAACCAATACTGATGAATGATTTCAAGTTTGAAGTTTCCAAGAATCTAAAATTGAGGGCTGGTCGTGATTTCATCGAACATTCATTGACCACATATCTAGAGATCATGAAAAAATTCAATAAGTTAGACTCAATTGATAAGATTACTACAGAAATATTAGAAATCAAGGCACCAATCTCTAAAGATTTAGTCAAGATTTTATCAAGATATACCTCTTTAGATTCCATCACAGATAAGGTTTCAGCAATTGACTTTGAAAATTTAGGTGATAATCTTCAAATTGAGAATCTTTTAGCTCTACTATCATCGTCTTCATCAAATGACAACTCAAATTTTGATGAGATATTGAATAAATCATTAGAATCATTGTCTTTGAAGGCTGAAGAAGATGAAAATTCTGTTATTGATCACCCTGCATTTAAAATCTATGAATATGTTATCAAGAATAATATTGTTGCCTATAAGGAAAATGTCTCTCAATTCATTGATGAGTTGGCAAGTTATATTACCGCTAAGTTTATCAAGATACCAATCCAATTATTAATTGATTATTCGATGTCAACCCTTTTTGAGAAAGATGTCTTCTATGAAGCATTTGATGGCTTTATCATCAAACTATCAATGTCAAACTCGATTGATGATTTAATTTCCAGATTAAAAGACTTCAAAAATAGCAATCAGTTGTTAGTCAACAGTGAAGAGCTAGTCAATTATGTCAAGGGTAAATTGTCCACTTACACATTCAGTGATGATCTGCTATTCAAGAAATACCTTTTGGCTGAGAATAGTTTGGTTGAGCTTTATGCAAAGGCTGTCCATCAGAATAAAACTTCACAGTTTGTTGACTTTTATTATTCTAACAACTCCACTAATGATAAATTATTGAATACCTTGCTGAAAAAGACTTCAATATTGAAAGATGGAGTTATCTGGAATCCTATAATACCCTCACTCCACGACAAGATTGTTTCTGTCTCTAATGATGATTCTATTTTGAAGTCATACTTCCAATCCTTGAAAGATCATATTAATAATCATGGATACACCCTCGATATTGTTGCTCAAGTCAAGAAGGAATTGACCACGAACTCAAAGTTAACTGAATATTTGATTCCACAAGATTTGAATAACTTCATTATTGAGAACTATGCTGAATCAATTGATTCAAGATTGGCTCTTGGAAACCCACTCGAAAGTAATATTTATCTATTACATGTTGAAGATTCATCCTTTAATTTCACCAGGGCATATACTTTGATCAAATTCACTCAATTCCTTATGGCCCTTGATATTGAACACAGTGATGATATTCTATTATTCATCAACATCGTTGCTGAAATTGCTATTGATTACGAATTTTTGGCAAATAGTTCCCAAGTTCCATTGAATGGTAGCGTGTTTACGCTAAAGTCGTCTGCTAATAGTAAACTATTCAATAAGTTTGCTGGTACTACATATCTGGACTTAATGACATCCATTGTCAACAATCAACTTGGAGGAATAATTCATCTGGAGGAAAATAACCAAATACTGGCCTATTATAAGCTTAGATTACTGAAGGAAGTTCTGACACATCTGTCTGCTGCTCAAGGTAAAGCTGCAGTCATTGGTTCAATTGATTTTGAGACTTATGTCAAAAAGGAAATAAGAAACAAAGATTCGATTGGACACCTGAGATTCACAACTCTCATATCATCACTGTTTGAGGAGATTTTGTCAGATACTAAGTTTGAGAGAATTCGTAACCTAGTGGGATCAGAGTTGATTGGTTTAAGACCGAACGAAATCAATGCTGTTGGTTTGAAAGTGTTGAGCATACTGATCAACTTCATCAAGTTCGAAGCTGATGATGATTCATTCCATCCATTCCAATTACAAAGATTCAATATGATTATCAACGAGCTCAATAAATGGTTGGACTCTGAAAGTGCCTACGAACCTGAGTTCCAATATATCAGAATTCAGTTATTGAAGTTCTTATCCCAAATTTTGACTTTTAAATTTGAAAAATCAGAGAGCTTTAAAGAATTGGCCATAAGACTATTACAAGATTCGGTCGGTCTTGTAAGTGTGGATGAAGGTGAAAACATCCTGGAACTCAAATACCAATCGTTGAAGTTTTACTTTTCACTCTATAAGAGTGGCTTACTAGACGATGAACTCAAGGCCGAAACACAAAATGAATTTTTGAATAACTACATTAATGAAGACATGACCTCCAGCAATCAAGCAATTTTGATATACAATGACATATTGGGAAGACTTTTATCTCAACTACCTGATAAAGTGTTCTTGGCCCACTATGATGAGCTGCTTGCCAAGTTCAATAGTATCGCATCTAGTTATAATGAGTTGAAGAGACCATTACTATTAATTCTACACAAGCTGTTAGCTTTGAAACAGCAGGAGCAAGTCATTGAGTTTGAATTGTTGAAAGACCAAGACGCTACAGCATTTAAGATCCCAACAGGATTTGTTGATAATATTCTAAATGTTCCTTCTTTTGAAGAAAATGATCTTGAAATGGATCAAAAATTAGTTAATTATCTCTGGAACTGGTCCCTGGTCTTGGTGAACTTCAAAGATATAACACTATCATTACGTACAGTTCTTATAAATCAATTGCAAAGTGAGAACAATGAGTTGATTAGCAAATGCTTGGGATTCTTGAGCTTGCTAATTGTCGATTCCTCAAAGGACTTCATGAATGATTTGGATGGTACATTCACTGACTATGATTTCAATAACAATGGGTACCCAATCCAAGACGAATTGAGATTGTTGGCTATTCATATTTACTATACCATTTTGAAGGCAATTGGTTCAGTATCTGCATCATGGTTTCATGGAATCAAAGATAGATCATTTAAGGCTAAGGTTGAAGAATTTACCATCAAGTATATTTCACCAAATTTGATTAATGATAAACTGGTTGAGTTTGAGAGACAATCCCCTAAAATTTCAAAGGATGACGATAATCTAACCATTAAAGTCAACAAAGTCATCAATGAAATCAAAGCCAGTTACCTTATTGACGAATCAACCCTTGAAGTTTCATTCAAGATTCCGCCTAATTATCCCCTATCCAAGGTTGAAGTATCGGGACCTCAAAGAGTTGGTGTAAAGGAGACACAGTGGAAGTCCTGGATTTTGGCTTCACAAAGTATCATATCATTACAAAACGGTGAAATCGTGGATAGTTTGGAATTCTTCATGAAGAATGTTGGTTTCCATTTCAAGGGATTCGAAGAGTGTGCTATTTGTTACTCCATCTTACATCAAGATAACACATTACCATCCAAAACATGTACGACATGTAAGAATAAGTTCCATGCTGGTTGTTTGTACAAGTGGTTCAAGTCCAGTGGTGGTAGTACTTGTCCATTGTGTCGTGCTACATTCAACTTCAGATAGTTTCAGATTGTAAGAGTTGACAAAATAAAAGTTTTTAACATTATGATATCCTAAATTATGTAATTTTCTGAAACCAATCAACATCAGTTACATTCGAATGTAATGTATTCTGATCCAAGATGTCTTTCTTCATTAAAACCCAGATGAGGCACCCTTGATGACGTCTTCCAACTTGGTATTAATAACCTTGATCCAATAAACGGTGTCTTTGAAGCTATTGTCCTCCAAGGCCTCTGTTAAACCTGGTAGTGATTGACCAGCATAACCAGTATATCTTCCACTAGCAAAGACAATATGTTTGAACCATTCTCTACCAATTAATCCATCTTCAAATAAGAAATTTTGTTCAAACTTTGAAAGAGCGTTGTTTACCTTCTTTGCTCTGAAGTTGAATAATGCTCTCTTGAATGGATTATGAGATTTGGAGATAGTAGTGTCCCACTCCTTTTGTAACTTCTTTGCATGTTTATCTAAATCCTTAGAAATCTTTGACAATCTAACGATTTGATGTCTTGTACCTTCAACCAAATCTCTTAATCTAATCTTGTGTTCATCCGAGGTCTTATCTGGGTTGATTGGTTGATGTAACCAAGATTTAGGAATGTCAGCAATCAACTTATCGTAATAGTTGGTCAATGCCATAGAATAATCAAGAGTGCTATATGATGTCAGAATCTTTTCTTCGGATAGTTGAAGAGCTAGTAAACCAGCATATTGAGCCAATGAATTATGAAAGATGAACCCTGGGTCTTGATATTCGGAGATCCAATGATATGAATCATAATTTGAATGGTAATGGAACACAGAATCACCCTTACCTGGAGAATACCCAATATCATATGATGGGATACCAAGATGTTCATAAAACGCAGTGTAGTCTGATCCTGAACCTAATATTTTGACGGTTGAGGTGTTCAAGAAATGATCTTTCAACGTGATCAATGGGTCCTTTGGATACTTTACAAGATCAGCTACTTTCAACAAGGCATTATTGGCTAAAGGTGACGAGGCAAGCTTCAAGTATGAACCAGTGACTGCAGCATCTAAATTCAAATAACCAATGGCTTTACCTTGAATCTCTTTTGCAAAATCTTCAGCAAATGCAGTTGAACCCAACAAAGCATATTCTTCTCCATCCCAAGATGCAAAGATAATAGTGGTCTTTGGTTTCCATCCCAACTTGTACAACTCACTAAATGCTCTAGCAATTTCTAAAATGACTGCGGATCCACTGTTTGGATCACCAGCACCACCTTTAATCCAAGCATCTCTATGATTACCAATAATAAGAACCTTACTTGGATCTTCACCTAAAATAGTACCATAAACGTTATAAATATCAGTGAAATTGTAGGTATTATTGTTGAAAATGTTCAATTCAAACTTCTTGTTTGGTCCAGTAGTATAACTGAATTCATCAACACCACCAGTGAATCCTAAATCCTTACCATGGCCATTCAATGATTTCAATATTGGTTTAACCTCCTTAAAACTGATTGGAAGAGATGGAATTGATGGGATTGAGCTCAAATGCTTCAATGCTTCTTCAGATCTGTTTGTGAATCTTGTTGGATCACCTGGTAAACTTGACAAGAATTGAACCGAACCTCTTTGAATACTACTTGGATTTCTTCCTTTACCCTTTGGATATGGAGCATCTTCATCATCAACATAATCATCTGCAGGATCTGAATAGATAAGAACACCAATGGCACCAGCTTCTTGAGCAAACTTGACTTTCAAACCTCTGAATATCTTACCATATCTCACAACGACAATGTAACCTCTGACTGAGATTTCTTTGCTGGCCAATAGGGCAAAATCTTCCTTTGTACCATAATTGGCAAAGACGAATTGAGCAGTGACGTTACCATTGGCTGAATAACCATGGAAGGCAGGAATCAAATCATCACCAATGGTTGTTGGATCTTCAGCGAGTTCATCTTCAACCAATGTTGGTTGATAGACAACTTCATTCTTCTTCAACAACTTCAAGGAATGTTGATCTGGATAGTTCAAATAAACGTTATATGTACCAACTTTTGAGGTCAAACCATATTCTTCAAACTTATCTTTGGTGAATTCAACCAACTCATAATTAGTACCAGCTAAGTGAGCTTGAGATGTATAAGTTTTAGACCATTTGGATGCCAGGTTTGAATGTTGCAAGATGTTTAAATAAGCAGCACTAACTTCAGTGAGGTTCAATTCCTTATGTTTGACAAACTCTTCAATTGAGGACAATGACGAGGATGGATCAAAAATGTTTTCATTGACACCATAACTGTAGCAGGATCCTTCCTCATTGAACTCTGGATTGAGAAAGTAAAAGCTCAAAAGTAGTAAGAATGTGACCGTGTATAAAGAAGCAAGAAGCATTCTGCAGTAGACATATTTCTTAGGATTTCCTCCCTTGGTGTCCCTGGAGTATTCCAGTTTCTCCTTAGACAATTGTTGTTGCTGTTGTTGTAATTCTGGCATTTTCAATTGCTTTGGCTTGATGAGGTATCGTTCAAGACAAGAATTGGCCATTGCCAGGTTATATAGCAGTATTTATGTATTTATTACTTTTTGATTTCTAATAAAGGAGATAATAGCAATGTGGAAAATTATTCAAATTGTGGATCAGGACACAGCTGGAAACTTGACTGACACAACTGAATATTTCAATTAGAGGAGGAATTGGTTACTGGTAATATTACTTGTACATTCTTTATGATATAGTGATATGCTATATGGTATATTGAGACTTTTCTCGTTTGTCTAGCTCTATTATGTCTGCCATTGTGCTATTGTGCCAGTCTCTAGTGAAGTCAAATTGCGCACCATTAAAAATTGAATAACTACACTTTTGACATTGAAGGATTGAACAGTTTGGTTTCCAACTATAACTTCCACAGCTGCTCATTCCGGTTGGAATTACTACTCCTCTTTTATTGGCAATTACAGGGTGCTTAACAGCTTGCTATGAAGTCATCTCTGTATCTTATTGTGTCATGAATTTATTTATGTCTCAGCTCAAAAACGTGATTTGATCATCAAAAAAACAGCAAAAAAGTTGGTCAATTAACATCTCAGTGGGAATTGTTTTTGAATACTTATTTATAGCACCAGTGATTGAACAAATCTTGACTTATATACAATTTGGTTATCTCTCCATACAATAAACATCATGGCATAACTGTCACTGCGTTCAATTCAGCTTCAATTAAAATGTGACGGATATGCTCAAACTCTTTTCGTTGAAAAAAATTGAAAAAATTGAAGAAATATCGAAAATATCGAAAATATCAAAAGCATTAAAATCACCATTTTGATCTAGATCCAGGATGTTGGCGAGATCTAGTATATCTTCTGGTTATTCCAGAGTTGGTCTAACGGCTACTTGTGCTGTCATAACACCAACCTCAACCATCATCACGAGAAACGCCTCAAAATTATACACAAAGATTCTTCCTAAACAAAACCATGCTATGAAATCATTAAACAAATATATCAAACGTTCTCCTGATAGATGGGCTTCAAACCCAAAGCAAGATACATTTTGGTTAGTAAAGAATGATTTTGGTCCACAAATCTTTGTCTTTAGAAACATGGAGAGTAATCAAGTTGTTTATTCTCAAGTTCCAACCATTTCAAAAGAACATATCAAATCTCAATTCGTGAGTCCAAATTGGCAAAATAGACTACCACCATTACGTCGTGATCTTTGGAGAATCATGTGTGTACTAAATTATAATGATCATGAAGCTTCATTGGAGGCTTATGAAAGATTGATTGAATTAAAGAGAATGAGAGATCATACACATAAAGATGAAGCCATGAAATATAGAAGATTAAATGATAAGAAACAAATTTGGTTCAGTGCTCAATTCAGACCTGTTTATACTCAAGAAGCAGTTAGTGATATCAAACAAACAACTGATCTAATGAATCAAAAAGTCACCATTTTATGGGAAGATTCTTGGAGAAAGGGTGATGCATCTGTTTGGAATGATGAAATAGTATTACATGATCAAATAAGTAGAATTGGTTTAGCTACTCAACCTGCATTATTACAATATTTAAGAGTACAATCATCTGAAGAATTCAAGAAGTCCGAATTTGGTCCAATTTATAAACCATATCGTGAAAGAAGGGCAGAATTTGAAACAGAAAGAAAGAAGATTGTATATGATTTGTTGAAACAAGCTAAGAATAGAGTTGAAGAATCTAAGAAAGCAAAGATAGCTGTTCAATTAAGAATTAAAGAAAAGATGATTGCTGCTGGTTGGGTTGAAGATGCTGAACGTTTGACAGAGGCTATGAACAATCCAATTTCATTAACCAGTAGAAGAAGAGCAAGAATGGCTCCTGGTTCTAAGAAGGTTAGAAGATCTTTCAATACAAAGGAAACTTTACATATGAGAGTTAATCCTAAATTTTGATTAAAAAGATCAGAGCTTTGAAAAGCTTACAATATTAATGATAAAGACATAAAACATTTTGTAAATATTGAAAATGACAACAAATTAGAATATTAATTATACACTCAATTTGACTGTTTGATCATCACGTTACTACTGTAGTATATGGTATATGAGTTGCTTCACTTGAAATTAATTTATTAGAGGAGGAAGAGGGAGCTCTATACATATAAAATACGTTAAAAAGCTGTTATTAAGTAGTGATTATCAAACATTCTTTGATATTAATTAAAAGTTTCTTCATCTTTTTTATGCTCATGCCACAAAAAAGAAGCTCACAATCATGAGGCCGTAATCAAATTGAAAGATGCAAAAAGTGTGCTTGATGGTTAATAAATATAGTTGATGGTTTTGTGTGTTTGTTGTGTTTTGAGAACTCATTCTTGCTTCTTAGCATCATTCTTATAAACAGCATCCATTTGTTTTTTCTTGTTCTGTTGTCTATCGTGTAAGAACTGTCTATATTTATCAATCGTTATTCTTTCTTGATTCTTTCTATACTTATCAATGTCGGTGTATTTTGTCTTCAAAGCAGAATCCCAAAATGTGAAGAATGGTTGTGAAAAGTTTGTCTTGATTCCGAATTGTTGATGGTGGATATCATGATAGATTGAATTATTTGGAAAGATCTTTTGAAACAAATCATAAGGTAATGAATAACCACAATGATCATCAACTGTCTTCAAAGTAGAAAAAGTATATAGAACGATTTGTTCTCTTGGTGTCAAACAAGTAATCATAGCAGCAATACCTGTACCACATGTATCCAATAAAAAGCCTTCAAATGGGTCATTATAAAGAGCACCATAAGCATAAGGTACATATAATCTATGATGTCTTGAGTGGAATCTCTTGTATAGATACTTGTTCATATGCATGATTCTATGTAACCAATATTGCCATGAATCAATGATTAGAAAAGCAATTCCAATCTTCATTAGACTAAAGAAATATAAATAACCAATCTTCACAATCCAGATAGGTAAGGGTATGTTCCATGCTTTCAAGATGTTATAATATCTTAATATTTCAAACGTTTCAAACCCTGTAAATTGTTCCTCGTCAAAATGTATAAATACTAAACCCACTATTGTCTGGATGAAATGCTGAAGTAAAACATCTTTCAGGACGTCAAAATGAGAAGCTTTGTTTCTTGCAGCAACTTCCTCTGGAGGATGGATTCTATACTTTTCAGCCAATTGGTATTCGTCAACAATATAAAAGAGCAATGAGTAAGACCAATATGCCACGATTGGAGCAAATAATGAAAGGAGACTATCCGATATATTTGGTATAAGGGAAGGCTTTGGAATGATTTTGAGATCTTTATATAAGATAGTATTGTTGTAACTCATATTTTGTGAGAATGTTATGTGTGTTCAGTGCCAAAGTTTTGATTTCAATCAGATGAGATGAAGAAAACAGACACAAACGACTAAAGAGGCGGGTATGATGTTTTTCTGAGAAGTTTGCGGGATGTGTGTATAGTATATTTTGAACTAGTCTGGATCTAAAGCAGCAGTCCAGCCCTGGTATGCCTATGTCTGAGAAAGTATGAGGATTGGAAGAAGAAATAGAGAAAATGCAAAAAGTAAAAAAGATGGCCTTCTTATTTGTTTACGAAAGTTTGGTGATTTTTCTTTTTGGATGTTTTTTTTTTCTGAGAACAAATTTGAGATTTAGGCAGAGGTCAGGCCGGAGCTAGGCAGAAGCTAGGCAGAAGCTAGGCAGAAGCTAGGCAGAAGCCCCTTCTGGAGCTAGGCGGGAATAGGGGTATTCTGATTCTGATCAATATATAATCACAACTGGTTCTAGACATCAATTGTTCTGCTTTTACAAGATATGGAAAGCCTTCAAGATAGAGGGTCCAGAAGTTGGATAAGAATTCAATTCTATATTTATTCATTTGTTTATATTGTAATTGTTAAAATCGCGTCACGCAAGATCTGATCTGATGATTGATTTGTTGGGCATTGAGGCATTAGATTAGGCCATGTTCCAATTGATACAAATACAATATATCTGTATGTAATTGTTGATGTATTTTCTAGATATTTGATTTGAGAAAGAGGAAGATTGATATCCTTTTTTTTGAATATAAAAGCGTTTAATTTGTTGTAATGTTGATTCTGTGGGTCATAAAGTAAAAAGATTTGTTGGAGACATAATTCAATAGATGTTCGAATCTAAGCAGAGGCCTTTAATAAATCATTGTATTTGTTGATTTTACCATCGACACTCAAGTCAACCATCTTCCCATCAAATTCGATGATTAAACCACCCAATAAATCTGATTTAACAGTGTTGGTAACCTTTAATTCACCCTTACCGTATTTGGAACCCTTGATAGCGGCTTCTAATTTCTTTAAGATCTTTGAATCTAATGTCTTGTTTGAAGTTATAGTGATTTCCTTAACGTTTGATGAAGCATCAACCAATTGCTTGAATCTATCGGCAACGGCAGATAATAAACTTAATCTGTTGTTTTCCTTTAAGACAGATAACAAGTTTTGAGTTGACTTATCCTTGATCAACTTGGATAATTCTTCAACGACAACACCTCTTTGGGCAACGTCTAAGGATGGGTTGGTTAAGTAGAAGCCTAATTTGGTATCTTTGGCAATTGTTGATGATAGTGTGGCCAAGGCTTCAGATGTAGGTTGTAAAGATGGAGTGGCAGCATACAAAGCATGGGCGTATGTACCGTCTAAACCATACAACTTGATGGATGGCTTAGTGGAGATGGATCTAATGAATCTTAAAGACATTGCTTGTAATTGATTGTATTAACTTGAGGTTCTTAGGCTAAGCTGACTTGTTATTTAAGGGTGAATTCAAATTCGATCGTTTTTCAACAAAATTTTTTGACGAATTTTTATTTGTTCAAAATGGAAAGCGTTACCCTTCTGAAATTTAAAGTCTATAAAGAGGCCATTAACAGAGTGCTTGTTTAGTCTTTATCTTAGTGAACATGACCTTTCCATATTTACCACCATCCTTGATATTTATCCCATTAATTGTTTACATAACTCTAGTAACAAGCGCACAATTGCGTTATTTCAGTCTTTAAATATAGACCGGGTAACCTGTTTTGCGATTTTATTTGGATTTTCCACGAAAATTTTGATAATTGAAGTTGTCCAATATTTGAAATATTCAATACTTACAAGTAGATCAGAATATCTGTGTTAACTCTCATATCAGACCAAGATCAAGATCGATACAGTGGTAGTCATATAGAATCTGCAGCGTAATGTTCAGAAGACTACTGGTAAGATCTTTCACAAGATACAACAGTACAACGGCGTCGTCATCGACTAGCCCTATACCCTCAACCATCTCACCAATAATCACAAAACCAATCATCGAAGTTGATGCACGTAATTTGCCAACCATCCCAGATGCCAATACAACAATTACAGAATTAGAATTGCAAGATCAATTGATAAAGAAGCGTCGTAAAATTCAAAGAGCTAAGGTTCACGTCAAACAGCATGATCAAAACTCACCATCACAAAAGTTTTGGAGATACCCAATCTACCCATACCTTTGGAAGAAAGGTCCATATTTACCATTAACATTTGCCATGAGAAAGACAGCTGGTAGAAATGAAACTGGTAAAATTACCGTTAGAGGTAGAGGTGGTGGATGTAAAAGACGTGGTAGAATAGTGGACTTTGCAAGAAAGGACCCAGGTGCCTGTACAGTTTTGAGAATTGAATATGATCCAAACAGAACGGGTCATTTAGCATTGATTCAAAATGATATTACTGAAAAGAAGAGTTATATTCTTGCTTGTCAAGGTTTAAGAGCTGGTGATCAGATCTTTTCATTTAGACAAGGTCTTCCACATACTTGGATTGAGGAAATGGGTGGTAAAATCGAACCAGGTATCTTGGCTTCTAAGATTAATGTTATTGGTAACTGTATGCCATTGAGTATGGTTCCTGTTGGTTCATTGGTCCATAACATTGGTACTACTCATGATGGTCCAGGTAAGTTCTGTAGATCAGCTGGTAACTTTGGCAGATTAATGCGTAAGAACACTAAGAAGAATAGAGCTGTTGTCAGATTAGCTAGTGGAGAACAACGTTATGTTGAATTAGATGCTTGTGCTACTTTGGGTATTGTATCAAATATGGATCACACACATCTTTCATTGGGTAAAGCTGGTAGATCAAGAAACTTGGGTAGAAGACCAAAGGTTCGTGGTGTTGCTATGAATAAATGTGACCATCCTCATGGTGGTGGTAGAGGTAAATCCAAATCTAATGTGTTGTCACAATCTCCATGGGGTACTTTGGCTAAGGGTTACAGAACAAGAAGAAGTAAACACAACCAAAATTTCATGAAGATCAAAGATAGAAGAGGGTTCCGTGCTAAGTATAGAAGATGATCAAAAAGCAGAATGGACAAAGTACATTCTAGTGTATATAGTGAAATGTTTAATGTATTCAGTTATGCCTATAAAATCCACAATCATTTGTAAACTATTTGAATGGTATACCAAGCTTGTTAAGTGCTCACTGCTATATACTGTATAGCCCTAACATTAAATCACGTGTTTTGTTTTTTATGTGACTGCTTTTGTATAAACACCTGGACACCTCAATAGTTAAGAGACTCCGATGGTGTCCGGCTGTAAATCTATGAAAATTGATCAAAGTTTAAACAAACAATTTTTTCAAATGTTATTCACTCTCTCTTGGTATAATACTAACAAACTCATAGAATACAATGCCTCCAAAATTCGATCCAAGTGAAGTTAAATTCATCTACTTAAGAGCCGTCGGTGGTGAAGTTGGTGCTTCAGCTGCTTTAGCTCCAAAGATTGGTCCATTAGGTCTTTCCCCAAAGAAGGTTGGTGAAGATATCGCTAAGGCCACCACCAAATTCAAAGGTATTAGAGTTACTGTTCAATTAAGAATCCAAAACAGACAAGCTACTGCTTCAGTTGTCCCATCTGCTTCTTCATTAGTCATTACTGCTTTAAAGGAACCACCAAGAGACAGAAAGAAGGAAAAGAACGTCAAGCACAACGGTAACTTACAATTAGATGATATCATTGAAATTGCTAGACAAATGAAGGAAAAATCTTTCGGTAAGACTTTAGCTTCAGTCACCAAGGAAATCTTAGGTACTGCTCAATCTGTTGGTTGTAGAGTCAACTACAAGAACCCTCATGATATCATTGAAGCCATCAACGCTGGTGAAATTGACATTCCAGAAAACTAAATTTAATACTATCTTATAAGGTTTGTGTGTTCTTAATGTATATTTCTAGTATTGGTTTTTATGAAAGAAAAGGTTATATTTGAAATAATTGGAGAGTTGTAATATTCATTATATCATTGTTTCATTCAGAATTGTTTGATATTTTTATTCAAGAAGTTCAGAGAAAAGTTTTTTCAAGATCAGAAAAAAGTGCAGTTCATTTAACAGGTTGTTCTTATTTTATTTATTTTATTTATATAGTCAGTTTGCCAACACTCTGGTGCTCCCTCTTACCACCATAGGGAGTTCCTATTTTGGTGCAAACAAGATCAAATAGCTAACTACTCACCAAAATAATGTTTTTTCCATGATTATATTGGTCCACCTTATTTTTTTCACTTTTATGGCTCACATCTCCTTTTATATAAAGAACAACCTGTTTATAGAGCAATTGCTATTTTTGGACTGATCTTAGATTGAACTTCTGAGAACACTTGAATGGAATAATACAACCTTTCCTGTCTAACAACAATGATCGATCTTGTAGAGCTATTCTAAGCTCAAATGATTTCTCGGTGTGTCTTTTTAGAAAACATCCAGACACCCTTTGTTTATGAATTTTCAAAAAGGAAACATAAATAAACAAACACAACAGACTGTCTAAACTAAACTAATCAATAGCTACCATTATACAATCGTTTGACGATGTCAGATTCAATAGGTATGTGCATGATGTATTATAGCTTTGGCTGTTGTGAGACAGCAATCTTGAACCAGTCAAACTAACTAAATTATTCGTCTATTTTTAACAGATCGAGTTTTTGTGAAGGCGATCTCAACAATCAGAATCCTATCAACAAGAGCTGGTTATGGATCTCTTCCAAGACCTCCAACTGAGAACAGAGTGAAGTTGTACGGCTTGTATAAGCAGTCTACAGAGGGGAATGTTGAGGGTATAATGTCAAGGCCAATCGGGAACTCTTTGGAAGATGAGAATGCCAAAAGAAAGTGGGATGCATGGAAAGAGCAAGAAGGAATCTCAAAAACTGAAGCCAAGAGAAGGTATATCACTTATTTGATTGAAACTATGGAAGTATATGCTAGTGGAACACATGAGGCAAGAGAGCTATTAAGCGAATTGGAGTATCTGTGGGATCAGATAAAAGATATTGCTCCTAGCTATTCAAGTCCGCCATTGACCCCTCTGTATTTGACCAACACAAACAACACCTTGAATGATATTCATGGTAACAGTGGTATAATTCCACAACAGTCGTACTATCATAGAGATCTCAGTTTTACAGCAAATTCCAGTATGTATGGCTTGAATAACAATTCAAGAATCAACTCGAATAACTCAATGCTATATCATCCATCGCAATCAACCAATATGACATCAACTCCATCCCAATCCCAAAATATAAATCACAACAACCTAACCAGTTTATCCACTGGACAAGACTTGTCCAAAAATGAGCTTCAAATATTCAAAAGAGAAGTCAATTATATGATCAATAGACTGAATACTGAATTGAAGGCACTCCAACTACAAAATAAAAAATCACAAGCTGTGCCATCCCACTCCAGAAAAGTGACCATCATTTTATCAATCTTAAAGTATCTTGGTATTGTGGTTAAAAGGATTGTCATTGATCTATTGATCCTCCTGAGTATCATGAAGATGATTAAGATGAATGTAAATACTACAAATTCTCCAGATCAAGCCAAAGGACGTGCCGGCGCTGCCTGGAAAATCTTGATGAAGCTATTGAATAAGTTGAATATTGTTGGATTCAATAGACTATACATAGAGATTGACTAATTAGGGTTGTACTGTTTATATTTGCCATTAAGAGACAGTTTATAGTTTGGATTAATTTATAAGGAAATGATTTGGAAATTAGTAGCCATTGCTCGAAAGCTTAAACTTCGTACTTTGATTATATCTATTTTTTTATCGTGCGAAGAAGAGTGTTGAAGTGACAATCATTTCACTGAAGCAGCTTACTTACAAAATCATTCATAAACATAATTATATGTATAACCAGATTCTTTAAAGATTTATAGACAGAAAGAACCATACTAGTGACCAAAAAAAATTGAAAAAGAAAAAAAGAATAATCACCGATAAGTAACAAAAGAACCCAGGAAACAAGAATGTGAAAAGAAATAACCAATGGTTCGTATCATCAGTCAATCGATCCATAATCATTATTCCAATAAAAAAGTTAGCTTTGAAGCTAATTAATATCCAAACCCTATGGAATAGAGAAACAAAAAGAAAACAACGTCATCACCCATCATCATCAATGAATATATGCAAAAAACATTGCACTTATCATTAACAAGCCCGCAAAAAAAAACATAACGATAACCATGAACTAATCTATCATGTATTGAAGATAATTCAATTATAGTTCATGATTACTTTATTGACCTCTTCAGCATCAATAACAGCACCCTTATCGCTACATTTAGCCTTTTGTCTCAACTCAGAACATAATCCATCAATGTCAATATCTGAATATTTTGGATGTGCTGTCAATCTATCCCAAATCTCTGTACATTTCAAGTACTTTATCATCTTTGCAGGAACAACTTCATCCTCGGTGTTAATGCTACTGGCAGGTGTGTTTGATGGTTCATCATCAATAAGTGTAGGATCCTCTTTCTGCAGTAGCGTTTGCTGTTGTTGTGTTTGTTGCGCTTGATGATTCTTCACCACCATTGGCACAGAGTTGGCATGGTTGTAGATTCCGAAAGGATCATATATAGATTCTTCATTAGTCAAAGAAGCAATTGGATCTTCATTGTTTGCATTGGGTGTAAACATTTGGTATTGCATATCAAAAGCTAGATTGGCATCAAATGTATTACCAGAGAACGCCAAATCATCATTTAAAAAGGCTAGTGGATCACTGATTGGATTGTTGACATCTCTGTAGTCATCCAACAAACCATGAACAGCATTGCTTGGTGTTGTATATGTCATTGGTGTGCTTGGTTTAGTACTTGGTTTCTTTGGTTTGGCACATTCCTTGTTACCACATGCTGTACTCAACTCATTACAAAAGTTTGAAACACCTTCATCAAATGTATCGTTAAATTGGAATTCATCGGAGCTTGGCTTGACAAGACTATTGAAGGATGGATAATGGGTATCATTATTGACATCAAATGGTGAGTTTTCATCTGAAGATGGAGTTGAATCAGCTTGTAATGGGGGAGCACTTCCACCACTACTGAATGTATTTGATCCAGTTGATTTAGCAGAGTTCTTTCTTGACCATCCAAATTTGAAATTGTAGTCCGGACCTTCCAACTTGACCACTGGGGTGGATCCTTCAGATAACGACCCTTCAGATGCTGGTGGAGTTAAGCCGTTGCTGATCAATGAGAGTTCAGGACTTGTAGAGCTCAAAGTCACGTTTGTAGAGCCACTTGGTATTTGTGGTAAATTCAAGTTCTCAACACCTTTGAACTTTGATAGTTCACCCATCAACATTTGGACTTGCATTCTCAAAAATTCAGCTTCAGTATTGGCATTCTTTCTATCCTCTTCCAACGCATTGATTTTGTCTTCAAGGTCTTTCATCTTTTGCTCTTTACGTTCTCTAAATGCTCTTTGAGCAGCTCTATTTTGAGCAGTTCTCTTGTTCTTTGGAGCGTCATCTAGCGGTTTACGTCCTGGCTTGTTCACCTTCTTGTTGTTGTCCTCTTGTCTTTTGGAGTCTGTGAACTCGTCGTCTGAGTAGACAGATTCGTTGATTGTTCTCTTTGGGTTGATAGCAGCAACGTCAGTCATGGCTTGAATATGAGTCAATAGGATGGTTAGTTGCAAACAAGAATGGAAAGGATTTAAAAAGTGTCATAAAAGAACCACATAGAACTTGAGCCAAAAAAAACGAATTTGTCAGCCAAAGCAAGATTTAGAACCGTCACCCTACCGCGGGGATAACTCGGCGGAGTATACGTAAAACCGCGTTATCGCCGGAGTACAGGGATTTTAAAGGGCAGTATTTAGTATTAGTATTAGTATTAGTATTATTAGGCTGTAGTGTAGGATATGATTATAAATAGTATGATATGATGTTCTTGATGTGTATTCCTTGTCACTCTTCCCATGGAGTGGCAAACTCGAAAAGAAAAGACCTGGTTTTCCATCACTCTATGTCTCTAATCTTTCTTGTAGTTTGTTGATTTCTTCTCTTAAGTGTTGAATATACCTTACTTGAGATTTACCAACGACTTCTATTCAATACAGTCAATTTCAAATTAAGAGAGTATTTTTGTATGCTTTAACTAATGTATGATCTATCAATACATTTATATGTTTGTAGAGAATTAAAAGAGAGGAGTCATTAGGCTTCAAATGCAGCAATAACAAGGTCGTATTTCTTTTGATCAATGACACCATTGTACAATAGGAATAACGACAAACTCTTGATTACTTCAATGCATTCTTTCCCACTTAAATTGATAGCAATCATTTGAACAATGATATTAGCATTCAATCTCTTATCGTTTAAAAAACTCTCAAAATAAAGATAAGTGAAACTTCCCATTAAGAATTGACAATCAATACGATCTGTTATACCACCATGACCAGGAATAGTATCACCAAAATCTTTAACTTTAAATGTTCTCTTCAAACCACTAGCAAAGAATCCACCAAATGGTGCTATTAAAGATGCAAACATAGCCAACACAAAGGAATGGAAGTATATTGGTTTGATGTCAATTGAAAGAATATTGAAAAATTGGAACTGTGGAGGAATTAAAAATGATTGGGAGATAAAAATTGGATTCAATTCACATTGAATATTAGAAAAGATGTTTTCATTCAAGTTGTTAACTGGACAAATCAAATAGTTTGATCTACTAAAGACTTGAGTCAAGATAACGGAAAAGGCAACAGTTGAAAAGCAGGCACCAATAAAACCTTCAAGTGTCTTCTTTGGGGAAATGGCAATCAATTGAGTCTTACCAAATGTTATACCGAATAAATAAGCAAAGATATCATTTGTAACGACAAGACAAGCTGGTAGCAAGAACCAAATTAGTCCATTGAATATATTGTTAATGATCAAATTAGCTTGGTAAACAACTAATAATAAGACCATATGAGTGATGCATAGTTGAGTAAATTGGAATCTTAAAAAGCCTTTCTTCAAAGTGGCGACAAATAAGACAAAGCCCAAAATGTATAAACAATAACTTATAAATCTATGATTGTGAACGATAAATGCAAAGAATTGGAAATGTTTATAGTTACTGATCAAATTGATATCATATTGTGTAAAGTAATCAATAAATGAACGACCATCGAGGAAGTATAAGGTGGCAAATAAGAAGTACCAGTTGAGAAATTTTGTCAATCTTAAGTTCTTTTCCTTTGATGATTCTGTAGCCACTTTGATACATTCTTTGAAAGTAAGGATTTGGCAAAGGAATATCAAGAATACCGAAGCAATTTGACCACAACAGATAATACCAACAAACCCACCAATCATTATGAAGGTCCAGATCGCCCTCACAATGAAGTTTTGCTTTTTCTTTTCCCTCTCAGCAGCTGGGTTCTCAGCGCTTTGAACAGGAACAATTTCCTCCTCTATCTTCTCCGCCAGCTTCTCTATCTTTCTATCCGTATCTGAAGACATAGTTGGCTCAATTGTACGTATGGATGAGGTGTAATTGCTTTGTGGGTTGTTTGTTTTGATAAGTCTTTTGCTAATATTCCTGGAAAAATTTTCTTACCTATCGAAAAAAGGGGATTTTTCTTGATTTTATTTTTCTCTGACTTGGTTGCGACACATGAGAATCTTAACATGTGCGGGTTGATTTGGCAATGATGATGGGAAGGTAATGTTGAAAGAGATCGGTATATTCTAGCAAAATAGCTCCACTAAATGTTGGAATGAGTTGTATACAAAACTTAATAACAGCATAGCTGAAACTGTCAATTTTGGAGCTTTGAATCCATTACTTAGTTATCACCGACTAATGCCGAACTTTGTTAATCGAACTCCATTAAATCACCACTGATTTGCAATTTTTCTATCTTTTTGCCTCAAGATGTTCGGATAATGTAGTTAATATATATCTGTACTGAGTACCTGTTATTTTCAGCTCTTCTAAATGAATTGGGCTTCGGATTTAATTTTTCATGATTTTTCAGAATAATGGTATACCTACTGTCGAATTTGAGGTATATCACTTGATTCAAAAATTCGCTAAAATTAATTTTGAAGTTTTGCCTGAATATTGATAAGAGAGCTGGAAATCTAAATATCATTGATAAACTTACTCTCTGCAGCTGTTAAGATCGACACTACTTTAAAATTGGATTAGTTATTTGAGATTATAAATTTTTGCTAGTGCCGAATTGGTTGGGACACATGACTTGAAGATGTGAGGTTCGATATGATAGCATTCACAAATACAGCTTCAATTGATCATTAAAAATCATGTTACAACGATATCTGTATAATTAAAATACTCATGACCATGGATTTAGTTGTTCTTCTGTGCTCCTGAGCTACTGAAGAGTTTTCGATGCTGCTGTAATTCTTCAATTGGACCCTTGATTTTTATCTCATCATGAGGCCTTAAAAACAAATATTTGAGCCGTTAATCAAAAGATCAAGAAGCTCATCGTATTTAGTAGCACTACTTCCATTTCGTAATTACAATCTAACTTTTAGATACGAACACATATTATATTGATTTCTTTATATAATTTTTTTTAAGAAAAAAACATCAGGTATTAGAATCAGAACACCAAATAATAAAAAAGAGTGAATTAAAACTGAATGAATATAAGATTTCTAGGTTAAAAATGAATAAATAACAAAACCCCCCAACAAAAAATGAACTTTCTATTTCTATGAGTTATTGATTAAGAACTGTTTTTTAAATTTCAAACTTAAAAGTCTTCTTCATCAGATGAAACATAAGCATCACCTAATTCCTTCTTCTTTTTCATTCTTTCCTTCTTCTTCTTTCTTAATTCAGCAGATGATAATTTGGTCTTCTTCTTAGCAGCGGCAATCTTGTTACCCATAGCATCGAATTTGTCACCTTCATCTTCCTTCTTTTCTAATCTTGGACCAGCACCTTGACCAGAAACCCAGTTATGACCTGATGGAGTCATTCTACCGTCAACGACAGCCCAGACTTCTTCAGTCAAATCCTTGGTGAATTCAGCAGAATGTGTAATGATAATGATACCACCTTCGAAAGCCTTCAAAGCCTTAGATAAAGCACCTAAGGAATCACGATCCAAATAATTGGTTGGTTCATCTAAAACAATTAGATGAGGTCTTTGCCAAGTACAGGCAGCTAAGACTAACTTAACCTTTTGACCACCAGATAAACCTCTGATATGGGAGTGAGAAACTAATTCAGCTTCTAGACCCAACATGGAACAATGGTCTTCAATTTCCTTTCTGGTTAATGGACGGAATTGACCTGAAGCTAAAGCTTCCTTCATATCAACTTCAGCAACTAACTTGGAGTGAGTTTCGACTAATTCACCTCTTGGTAACCAAGCGTTATCAACAGACATCATTGGAACCCATCTTTCAGACTTCATACCAATGTTTTCACCTAATGTGAAAGAACATTCATATTCGTAAGTGTTTTTGAATTTTCTTCTAGCGTGGATACCAGCAATTCTTCTTGGAGTACCTTCAATCTTGAAAATCTTGTTCATGGCTTGTTCATCATTTTCGTTGATTTGTCTTGAAGCTCTGTCCATGGTTTCTCTATCTTCACCAGTTTGGAATCTCCATTGGATATATTCAGATGGAGTCTTATCTAAATGAGAATCAATATGAGCAAAAGCATGTTGTTTAATGTAAGCAATACGAGCATTTTCATGAACGTAAACTTCACCAATGGTTGGTAATAATTCACCAGTTAAAACGTTAATCAAAGTGGATTTACCAGCACCATTTGGACCAATAACAGCAATTCTTGAGGACAAAGAACATTGGAAGTTAATGTCAGCAATTTGTGGTTTAGTGGTACCTGGGTATTGGAAAGTCATGTTGGAGACCTTAACAATAGCTTTTTGCTTGGTCTTAACACCTTCTAAGAAACCTGGTTCTGGGAATCTGAATTCTAAATCAGAAGCACCTAATTCTTGGTAAGATTTAGCAGATGGGACACGCTTAACAAAGTCTGATAAGTTACCCTTGTATTTTCTCAACTTGAAACCTTCATAATGGATGATGTATTGAATGGTGTTATCTAAGAAACCAGAATCATGGGAAACGATAATAGAAGTAATACCACAGGTCTTCAAGTAGTTAACTAACCAAGCAACGTTGACGGTATCCAAATGGTTAGTTGGTTCATCTAATAATAAGATATCAGCGTTCTTTAAGACGGCTCTAGCTAAAGCTAACTTCATCTTCCAACCACCAGATAATGAGGAAATTGGCATAGCAACCATTTCTTCAGAGAAAGCGAATTCAATCAACTTAGCTCTGATTTCTTCCTTAGTACCGTTGGTACCTTCTTCGAAGACGTAGTCAACAACTGAAGTGTCAGCATGAGTACCATCAATATCATGTTCAACATAGACGGTTCTACATTCTTCTTGAGTTGGGAAACCTTCAACTTGACCATTGGCAATAGCTCTCATCAAAGTAGATTTACCAGCACCATTTGGACCACATAAACCATATCTTCTACCTCTCTTCAATCTTAATTGAGTCTTGTTTAATAAGATCTTGGCACCGTAAGCTAGAGAAAATTCACAGTTACATAAATCTTCACCTTCATCATCTTCATCTTCGAAAGATGGTGGTTGAGGAATGTTATCAACGGCACGTTTTCTCCATTCATCAATATCAGCTTGAGCTTGCTTTTGATGTAAAAAGACGGTTAAGAATGGAGTCAAATGTTCGAACCAAGCTTGTTGATCAATGATTCTTTCATCAATCAAATCACCAGCAATAGCGGCAGCGTAGTTAACAGTTTGTTGGAATCTTGGGGCAACTTCGAACTTGTTTTCAGTGAAGATGTTGCTTAATTCCTTCTTGGTAACTTCAACATCACCGGCATGGGAAACTTCTGGAATGGAGTCATCTTCTGGGATAGCACCAACTCTTCTTAAGGTGTTTAAAGCTCTTAAGGTAACATCACGAGCTTCTGGATCAGCAATGTTGGCAAAGTTAGCCTTTAAAGATGGGAATAAGTTACCCATGAATGGAGCAATAACTTGTGGATCGTCAACCAATTTACACATGTTATCAACAATGACAGCAGCCTTACGCTTAATAGCGGTATCACGTTCAGCTAAACCTCTTGATAACAATGGAACCATAATGGCTAAAGTAGCAGTGGTAACTTCAGAAACGAAGGTGGTGGCACCTAAAGTGTGGACGGTTTCTGGAACAACAGTTGGAGTAGCAATACATTCAATCAATTTTGGAATGAACTTTTCAATATCCTTGTTGTGGACGGTTTGAGTAGAAGTGGTGATGGTTTCAGTAGCAGCCTTCTTAACTTCTGGCTTGGTATCCCACATAGCTTCAGATAAGACTGGAATTAATTCAGGCATTCTTAAAGCGACTTGAGCTTCAGCGACAGCGACAGAAGCGGAAATGGCAGCTAAAATGGCAACCTTTTCAGTCCACTTACTGGTTTCAGTCAATCTTGAAGTTAAATGTGGTAATAAAGCCTTGATAGCATGTGGGTTAACAGCGTTAACGATGGCAATCAAAGCCTTAGCAGCAGTGTCCTTGACAACGGCATCCTTGTCACCAGATTTTTCAGCAATAACTGGGACCAAAGCAACAATGTATGGTTCAACTGATGGGGATAAATCGTTAGCAGAAGCAATGTGGATGATGGCATCCAAAGCGGCAGCAGCAGATTTCTTATCCTTGGTTGATTTTTCCAATTGAGCAAAGAATTGTTCTGGGACATCGTGTTCAATGATGGAACCGTTCAAGAATGAAGCAACGTTGGTAGCAGCGGCATCCCTGTCTTCTGGGGCAGCAACAGTCAACTTATTAAAAAGTTCGTTAAGAACCTCAACAGATTGTTTAGAATCAGCCATGATTGTTGGTATCTAGGAAGAACTTGTTGTTGTTGAGTTAAAAGAAGAATTTAAAAAGAGAGAGAAAATTTTTTTCTTGTTCTTCCTTCAACTTTTTATAAAAAAATTTTTTTTTTTCTGATGAGATTTTTTCTTTTTCCTTTTTCTGTTTTTCTTGTTTTTCTTGTTTTTCTGTTTTTGTTAGGCAGATCAGTGTGTTACCCGTTTGACTCGACTGGGATTAAAGCTGCGGTTTTGGCTTAAAAGAAGCAGTGTTTGAGTTGTTGTTTGGCAGAGGTCAAAATGAGCTGCTTTAGTAATGTATGAATAATTTTGATTGATTTTCAAAGCAACTTTAGACCTTCAAAAAGCTACATCTTCACATGTTATCAGCATCAGATAGTGTGTTCTCACAAATTGAGAAGCGATGAGGTGCGTGGCTGTACCGCTTTTTTAGTCATGGGCGGGTAAAAAAATTATACAAATCACGTGATTGGCGGGTAACTAAAAGAATTTAGGTGTAGTCAAAAAATAATTGAATACAACGCAGTAAACTGGAGTAAGAACTTGTAATTAATAGGTAACATATCACCTACTGGTTCCACAAAGTATAATGTCGATTACTACTAAATCTATACTATCCATATCCATATTTTCATTATTACATGCATTATACTCAACAAATTCATATCATAAGTTGATAAATAATAATCAAAATCTGAAGTCATTATCATTTCCTAAAGATATTTATTTAGAATTGATTCTTTCAGTGATATTCTTCATTATTGGATTATTTTCATCTATATCATTGAAGACTGAGAAGTTATCGTTATTGGATAATGATAGATCTATCTTTGTTAATGATAGTATAAAACCAATTGCATTGAATTTGGCCACCATAGAGTTGGAGAAATTAGGTAGTGATCAATTCAAGTTGATTGAATCTAAATTGCATTTCATTGATATAGAAAAGAAGAGAAGGGAATTTTCTGAGTATAAGGCCAGTAAAGTTGAAGCAGTCCTGAAATAGATTGAGTTTGACCAAGTTAGTTCTTTGAGATCAATATTGTTAAATGGTTAATGCTGATGATATTATTCTTACTTCAAGCTATATAAGTAGTACAAGTTTTTTTGTTTTTGTTATAGGAACTTTACAAAGTTTACAATTGTGACAAGTGACAACAGTGTAAGATCTAACCCATAATTCTGCAAACAAGCTCTCTCTACATTTCTACATTAATTCTCTATTCTTCATTCTCCCGTCAGGTACAAGGATCAACAAATTAAAAAAAAAAAAGAAGCGAGCCCAGAACCGCTGAAATTCCCAAAACAGATCCAGCAACAGCAACAAAAATGGCAGTCTTTGAAAGCAAACAAGGTCTTTTTACACAATTTACCAAACTGAATATCTCACAGTACCACATCCCATATACTCCCACACATCTCTATAGCACAACAGTTCCCCTTCCATCCCAACACCCTCCAGTCTAAAAATAATACTCTGCTGACGTAATCAATTCCAGTTTCGTTTCACACGAAAATATCAAAAAAATTAACAAAACAACAAACCATCAAACCAAACCAAACCAAACCAAATCTGATCGCTGCTACTGCTGCTACTACTGCTTCTGCTGCTACTGCTGTGTCTCTTGCCGTTGCCCTTCATCAACTTCCACATCTGCTCAATATTTATTCACTCGTTTTCAAAATAAAAATCACTTAAGACAGATCTGCGCCTTTGACACCATTTTTTATATCCCAGTCAGCTCAATATTCAATATTCTTGAACAAAATTCCTCTCTGTGTTAAACTAAAGAATCAAGAGTTTTAATCCACCAGTGAAGTCATAATAGCCATCAACAGCTCAGATCTGATTTAATTCAAAAGCTTCAAAAGCTCAAGATCTCCAACCAATTTTTTTTCTTTTCCCTTTCTTGCCCTTTGCAAATCATTCGCTATGTCCACACTAAACACCATTGACGAATCATTCACAAACATTTCCTTGGATGACATTGACATCAATACCCGTCCAACTGGTCCCAAAAGAGTGACGTCCACTTCTTTCCTCAACAACAGATCTGTTAGCAACAGTAATCTCAACAATATGGGATTAGGTATCAACATTAGAAGACCCTCTGATCAACTCATCATAAACAATAATAAATCTTCTTCAACAAGATCTGTAACATTGATTGAAAGACCAGTGTCAAATGATTCAATAACAACAACAAACTCGGAATTTAGTGATCAACTAGATATCCAATCAAGAAACAGTTCTTTAACAAGTGGTGGTTCAAGTTCTTCTCCTATAGTAATGTCAATGGATCCAACAAACAATATTGATACAAAACCATTACAAATTTCAAAGACAAGATCAAAAAATAGAAATGGAATGAATTTTTCAATAAATACTGATGGAAATATCAGTACAACATCCATTAATTCAATCCCATCAACTCCCTCTCATATTCCAAGACAACAATTCATTCCTAAATCTTTAAGTACTCAAACTTTAACATTACCTTCATCTTCAAATTGTTCAACTCCAATAGATTCTTCATCATCTGTTAACTTACTCTATAATAACAATAATAATAATAGTAATACTAATTTGACACCATCTCAAAGATATAGATTAAGAAAGCAGGCTTCTTTAACATCTTTGAAATCTCAAATCAAAGAACGTGAAAGATTCTTTGAAGAATCAACTTTAGAAAATGATGATTATGAAATTAATAATGATAGTTTTATCTATAATGTTCCATATACTAAAGGTGTTGCTGAATCAATCTTTGCTTCAAATTCAGGAAAATCTTCAAAATTGGTTAGATCTATATTAGATAGTTCACCAATTTCAATGCCAATGTCTCCATTACCTGGTAATTTACCAACAATGAGTCCAATTATTGATAATAATGATGATTCACATTTCTTATCCAAAATTTATGAAATTTCAAGTGATAATTATGTTCATAATAATCTTTATAGAAGATCAAATCAAAGTTTACCAATTACATTAACTGAAGCAACAGAAAATGGAATTGATGATTTACAATTTATTTCAAATGAAAAATTGAAATCAATTAGTAATTCAAGACCAAGTTGGTTACCACCAAAATCAGATTTAGAATCAAAGAAACATGATAAAGAAATTCATAAAATTTTAGAATCAAATATTTTAAAGAAAAAGGAATTAGATAAATCAAATGAATTAAGATTACAATTATCTAAGAAATGGCAAGAGATTTGTGAGAATAAAGAATTGAAAAAATCTTCAACAATCTATGAATTAAAAAAATTGGTTTTTAAGTTAGGAATTCCAAATGATGAATTAAGATTAAAGATTTATAATAATTATCTTTTATCTCAATATAATTCTTGTATTGATATTGAACCATTTGATCAATTATTAACAAAATTAAATTCATTAAAGAATTTCACATTATCAAACTTAAAAATCATTGATTTGATTTCAAATTCAGAAATTGTCTCACCATTTTCATCAACTTGTTCATCAAATTCAACATTTTCAAATTATAATGAAAGTAATATGACAACTTCATTGAAAAATCCAAATATTTCATCAATTACAAATGTTAGACATAGAGATGCTTTAATAAAATTATTGAAATTGAAACATATTTCATCAATTGGTTATGAATTAGGCGATGAAGTTATTTATATGGCAATTTTAAAGAAATTTGAAATTGAATTAATTAATTTTGAAAAAATATTCAAATTAGGTATAATGATAAGACATTACCTTTTCAACAATTCAGAAATCAAATTCAAGTTATTGATAAAGACAATATCAAAATATTATACAACTTCATCGTCATCTTCATCTTCATCTTCATCTTCGTCTTCATCTCAAACACAATCTCCATCAAACAACAGCAATAATCCAAATCTTAACACTTTGATTAATACAAATACTATTTGGTTCATTTTGGATAAATTACCATCTGTTGATCTATTTTTCCATATCTGTGATTTATTGACCATTTATAAGGCTTCAAAATCTACAAATTATAATAAATTAGTTAATAATGTCTTCATAACAATCTTGAAAGATTATTCAATTGGATTCAATACAATCACTGATTTTGTTCAAGATAATTATCATAACAATTCTTCATTATTATCTCCAAACAAATCTAAGAAGAAGAAGAGTAATAATGATGAAGAACCTGCTATGGAGTATAAAAAGATTTTGATTACTGATGAATTTGCATTCTTTGAAAGAATTTCACATAATTATAAACATTATTACTGAAGTTGGGATTCATGTTTTGATGTTGGTTTTTTCCCTATTACTATTGCTAAAATGATTATCTTGGAAGGTTATCTTTATTTTTTATTATGATTGAGTGGCAAATTCAAGGGTCCTTTACCTTTTATTTGCGTTTTTATATATCACTTATCAAAATTGTTGGTGTTATTTTATCTTTTGTTGGCTATTTCTTTTACTTCTCCTTTTTGTTTTGTGATGTTGTCAAGGCATAGCTTTTACAATATCCAAATCATACTCTTTTACTTTTTGCGTTTTTACTTTACATACTGCATGCTGTTTTATTTATACATTCACACATTATTACTTACACAATTAATGCAACTGGACAAATTATACCGGTGTTGAACTAATACATATAATTAATGATATTTATAATCTATATTGATAGACATGTATATACCAAAACTCCAGACCAAAGTGGTTGTAACCTTCTCTTTTGATTATACAATATAGAAACATGATTAAGAAATGATGGCCTGAGGTAGACGAAAGTTGAAGAAAAAAGATGCTATGGGGATGCACATTGCAGATCTATAATGATGTATAGAGGGAATGATAATGAAAGCTTTGGAAACTTCTGCAAGTGGGGAATGATATGACTTCAATCCTTAGACGAAGTGAAGTGGATATGAAATATGAGTACTATGATATAATTTTGATCCATAAGTGAAGTGGATATAAAATATGAGTACTATGATATAACTTTAATCCATAGGTGAAGTGGATATAAAATATGAATACTATGATGAAATGTAAAAATGACAGTTGAGTTATCTGTGTAACAAAAGCGATGAAGAGGGAAACCTTTTAATCACTTGAAAGCAATGGTTGTGTTTCACCTTCTAACAAAGCTTTATCATCTCTGTAGATCCAGACTTGGTAGAAGTAGAACAAGTCAAAAATGATAGTACCAGCACTACCAATGATATATGGGAATTCATTAAAGAAGAAGTCCCATCTTTCAGGGTTGTAAACAAAGTCACAACTCACCATGATACTTGTTGTATAGGTGATGTTACCAAACAAGGTGCATGCGAATAAGAATGGGGACAAGTCCTCTGTTGATTTTCTTTGGTAGTTCTTGTACAGCTGAGGGATTCTTGAGAAGAAGTAACAACTTGCACCAATCCAGGCAGAGACTGTACCGATTTGATAAGATGAATATCCCAAAATAGAAGCAGATGATGATGTGATGGCGTACAAAGGAGCAGCAGCTGAGGTTCCCATGTTCGATGCAATGACTGCGGCAGAAACGACGGCAGCATGACTTCCAATTGACTTGATGCTCTGCTTTCTGTAGCGGTGAGGATGTCTCTTCAAGTAGACGGCGTAGTAGTAAAACTGGCCAACCATGATCAGGTCGTTGAAGAGAAAGTAGAACGCGAGCACAAACTGGAAGAAGAGCTGGTCCGTCAAGAAGCAGCCAGCCAGACTGAAGATGTCACCCATCACCCAGATCCCAATGAAGATGGGAGACAAACCATCAACAGACTGCTGCTGGTAGATTTCGATAATCTGTGGCAGCTGGGCCACCAACCAGCACGCCAAAGAGGCTCCTCCAGACACTGACGAGATCAGATTGACCAAAGAGGCAGGGTCACATAGGGGCTCTAGCTTGTCGGACATTCTGTGTGTTTTCCCTGTTTTCAATATATTAGACGCTGAACCTGTTCTTGCTGGATTGATTGATTAACGAAGATGAGATAAATGATCTTTTTCTTTTTTCCTGTCGTGAGTCAAAATCAGAATTAAAAAAAAAAAAAAACTTCGGAAAAATCAGATAGCAGATGGTGTCCAGGTGTTCTACAGGCGAGATTAGGCAGGGTATAGTATTCATGAAATATAGTAGATGTGTATTTATTTCAGTGTGGTCATATTGAGCGGTGGTAACATAGTTATATTATTATAGTAAAAGGCTGCAAGAAGGCAGATCAATCCTGAGTGGTCTTGTACAAAGTGTCAAGAAAGCCAACAACTAATCTATCAACAACACCGGTGGTCTTAACACTACCAGCAACACCATAAAGAGCAGACGTCTCACTGTCTTTCCCTAATGGATGGTCTCTTATCAGATCAACTGATGCCTTGATATCCTCAGTTAATTGATCAATCATTGGCGCAGAAAGTCTTGTGATTGCAATGTGTAATGCAGCTGGCTTTTGTAAAGTACTTAAATGCCATCCATACTTAGAGGTCAATAAGTCAGATAATTCATAAATGTTGACTTTTGAAGATTTGAAAGAGACAACAGAAAGAAGCGGATCTCCAATAATTTCCAATTCTGGAACTTCCTTCTTTATTCTACCCTTCAACTTTCTAGCACTTGTAACAATATCTGTACAAGACTTAGTATATCCATCATCACCAATGCTCAATAATGTAGCCCAACAACCAACAATAAGTGCACCAGGTCTACTACCAGCCAATGTTGGACTACCATAAATACCACCTGTCCAGTCTGTATTAACATAATACTGACATTCTCTCAACTTTGCATTTCGATACATTATGATTGATGAACCCTTTGGTGCAAACCCATACTTATGAGTATCACAAGAAATTGAAGTAACACCCTTAACCTTGAAATCAAAGTTTGGTAAATCTTCATTAAACTGATCAGTCTTACACATATATGCAACAATAAATGAACCCAAACAACAATCAACATGGACAGGAATATTGTATTTCTCACCAAGAGCACCAATTGATTCAATATCATCAATTATACCATGTGGGAAATTAGGAGCAGAACCAGCTAATAATACAGTATTTTTATTGATCAATCGCTTCATCTTCTTAATATCAACTTTATAAGTTATTGGATCCAATGGAACATGATGTAACTTAATGTTGAAATAATAAGCTGCCTTATCAAATCCAGCATGTGCAGTTTCCGGTATGATCATTTCAGGCTCAGTAATACCTTTGAAACGTCTACCATATTCCTTTGCAGCCAAACAAGCTAATAATAAAGATTCAGTACCACCCGAAGATGTTGATCCACAAGCTTCAATTGGTGCATTGAATAGGTTCAAAACCATTGAAACAACTTCGGATTCCATCTTTCTAACACCTGGAAAAACATCTGGATGTAATTGATTTGCCACATTAAAGATTTGAAATGCCTCACTTTGAAGATTAATGATTTCATCACCACCATGATAAACAGCTCCTGAGACTTTCCCATCTTCCCATTTGGAATGATCAATATGTTTCAATTGATTTAATAAATCGATTATCTTGGAATCAGTCAATGAATGTTCAGGGATCTTGTTGAAAGAATGAATATCACCACCTTTCATTAAAGATTCTTCCACTTTGGCAATCGTACTAGAGACTTCCTTTTCAACTTCCTTCTTGAATGGTGGCAAAGATAATATGAAACGAAAGATGGATTTGGAAATATGATGATATGTCAAATTGATATATTGAATCAATCCATATCCTCTAATATCAACCAATATATGGGATGACCATTTCAGGAATAGCTGTAATACAATTAAATCACGAATTATTTCCCATTTAGAATTCTTGTCAATATAGTTCAAACAATAGACAATGAGATTATGCGTCAGGTAGTGGATATACAGGGAGAGCGATTCCCACGCAGATTGTAGGTCCATTGATGGTAATGTAACTTAGGGATGAGCAATCCTGATTATTTGGTGTACAAACGATTGTAATTTTGATACCTTTGATTGAATTGACAACAGGTTATGGGATTTCAACTGTAGAACATGTTTCGGTATTTTTAACAAAATGGATTTATTTTGAGGGACTGGCAAGACTTGAGACTTGAGACTAAAAATGTGAGACTTGGGACTGAGACCCGCTTTTGACCGTTAAAACGAGGTCCCTATTGTTACCATCTCCGTTGAGTTGAAGGTGGTGAGGTTTAGCCTACAAGTATAGTATTTGGACTTGTTTTGAGCATGGAGGCTATTGCATAGTTTTCAATCACTTTTGTGCTCTTTTCTGGTTAACATTACGATTAAAAGGTTACTCTTTGAAAGCCAACGACTGCTAAATAGATATGATCAGTTCTAATTCTGCGATTTTTGAATATTTGCATCTACAATTTAGCACTGTCTGATTATATCCATCCTGTATTTTGAATCGTTAAGTGAATTTAACACCACTATGGCTTTGGGGTATTAGATCTATACATTCTCCCATTTCTACCTTGACTAGCAATGGTCCATCTCTCTTTCAAGACTTCTGATAATTTATCTTCGTACTTCTTTAAGAACTCAAGGTCTCCCTTCAACCTCGAGATAGTCTCATCACTACTCTTCTTTGTGTTTGTGTTTATCAAGTATCTCAACTTTTTAGCATCACCGTTTAATTTAGCTAACAGTTCATCATCTTTAGCCTTCAGAGACTTGGCTAATATGGATCTTTCTGCTGCTAATGAAGTTTCAGTTTGATACTCCACTCTCAAATCAGTAATGGTACTATCCAAAGTTTCATTTTCGGTTTTCAACTCCCTCAATTTTGTTTTCAACTCCTCGATTTCTTTATCCAATTTATTGGATTCATCCTCTGGTAAATTCTCCACTTTAGAAGCAGTGACCAAAATATCTTTCTTTTTAGTTAACACACTATTAGTTTCTTCATACTTTTTATGTTCAGAATCTAATCTCTCGAATCTTTTATTCACACCGATGATATTCTCTTTTAATGCAAGTTCCTTCTTGAATAGCACAGCTGTATCCAATTTGAATTGTTCCATTTCAGTTTGTCTCAATGTTGATTTCAATCTTACTGGTTTCAAACTTGCCTTGTTTTCTAATATTTTATTCTGAATTGAGCTAATTCTGTCCACCGTCAACTTAGCTAATATTGTCTTATACTCCTTCAAATTCAACTCATCAGGAATAGATATATCTTCAAGTTTTATTCTCTTATTCTTCGTTTGAATAACGTTATCATCTTTTTCAAAAAGGTTTAGGTAATCAACATCTAATGAGTTTAAAATTTCATCTTTATTGTAAATTTTGAATGCTGGTAATCCATTAATTGGCCAGCTTGTATTAACAGGATCTTTCAAAAATGGAATCAAATTTTCGAATAACTCACCAAGTATATCACTAAATTCATTTGTGGTATCAACATTTCTTCTCACAATAGATGACATCATTGAATCATAGACGTCATGACCTTGAACAACACCATGATTTATTGAGTCTAATACAATTAGTTTGATAATTGGAACCATTTTATGTGATCTGATTAATTTGATTTGTTCGTCATTTTCATCCAATAACGAATCAAATGAAATAATCAAGTCCAGAGAATCACTAAAGATCTTGGATACCACTTGACTTTTTGTAATCAAATGTAATGATAGAGGCGATTGTGAAGCTTCATTGTTTGGTTTCTGTTTTGGTCTATATTCATCACCATCTTTTAGTAACTTATCCTTTGATGATGATTTGGCACCCTTTGAGTTGTTTGTCGATGAACTAGCCACATTATTGTTGTTATTACCATTTCCATTGGTCTTGTCGTTATCATTGGCGGACCCAGTGCTGTTATAACCGTTTGAGGTTGTGTTATGGTTTGAAGCACTGAGATGGCCTCCAGCTGATTTATCACCACCATAAACCCCATCACCCGAGTATCTCTTGTAGTTGAGGTTTCTTCCCATTATGAAAGCTTCTACTAAGTCTAACTCCTTGACATTATGTCCAACAATGCAAACATTCAACTTCATATTTTGCAACACCGCCAATAGTTTATCAAACTTCATGAACTTGTCACTGGCCAGCATCAATCTTTCATGTGATTCCATGATCAATAACTTCTTAGGCATATAGTGCTCAACCAGTAGATATGGATGGTTAGATATGAGCATAACGTTTCTTTGTAGAAGGCTGAAAAGATCTGTGTCATGAGTTGTTAGCGTGTTGTTCAGTATGTTCTTCAGTGATTTCTTGTGCAGCTTCATCAAGATGTCAAACAAGTCTCTTTGGATCGGCGAAAGGCCTGAAGGAAGGTAAAACACGTTGCTGATGCCATTGGTAGTAGGTGCATCCACTATACTGTTCAAGTTCATGTCCTGAATCTCCTCTTAGCAGCGATAATTTGATGGCGTATACCTTTTGACCTTTGTATGTGTTTTGGATTTGGCTTGAATTTCTGATTTTTTTGGGCGGCCCAGTTTTGTGGTGTTCGGATGTGGGTTGTCTTTTTTGAAGTTGGAAAATCTGTTAATTGTTGAAGGATCTGGGTGGTTGTTTTGCAATTTTGCAGAGCAGCAGTCAGTAGTTGCGATGGTATGTGTGCAATTCTTAGGACTTGGACTTGGAGTATTGAATAACAAGTGTCACTAACAAACTCTCTTGTTTTGACCACAGGAAGTAGGCGATGTTTACGCCATGGAGGATGCTGATGGTGTCAGATTCAACTGGAACGTCCTGCCCGTCACAAGATCTGAGGAGGAGCATCTCATAACACCACTGGGTTGTCTGTACACTCCTTTGAATGCTTCCCCCGTGGTGGAAAAGGTGCCGATTAGGTGCCCTACTTGCTCGAGTGTCATGTCTCCATTCTCAACAGTGGACCCAGCAGTCAATATTTGGACTTGTCCTGTCTGTCTTTCGAGAAACAGGTTCATGGGGAATGAATTACAATATCTGGATCAATTGGTCGAGCTTCAACATTCATCCATTGAATATATCTTCCCACAACAATTTGCAACTCCAATTCTTTATTCATTCGTTATTGACCTGAATTTGGAAAAGGATGATTTTGAAGACTTGAAGATAAAGATCGTTGAATCTTTTAATTACCTTCCAGAAAACGCTCTTGTCAACCTAATAATCTTTGACTCAAATGTTAGAATAGTGGAATTTAATGAAGTGTTCAACAGATATCATGTTTTCAAAGGTGACAAAGATTATGAATCAACACAAATTCACAAACTCTTAAACATGGAAGGTAATGGTGCTAAACCATTCGATACAAGATATGCAACAACAAACCCAATGAACAAGTTCTTTTTGAGCATTTATTATAAAGAAAAAATCATTTCTTTGATGAACACACTGAAACCTGTCAACAACCCTGAATACTCAAAAAGACCAATGAGATGTACTGGTCAGGCTTTGAGAATAGCTTCAAGTCTTATGGAAGCTACTTTCAGAGATTCATCTGGTCATATCATGTTATTTATTGGAGGCCCATGTACTTATGGTAGTGGTCAAACGGTTTCCATAGAGAAATCAGACCCAATAAGATCATTCAGTGATATGGAGAAGAATACTGATCCATTCTTGAAAAATGCAATTAAATTTTATGATGAATTGAGTGGGTTGGCAAATGGTTCCACAATAAGAAATTATTCAACTTCAACTTTTAGTTTCAACTTATTTTCCAGTTCTTATGATCAAACTGGTCTTTTTGAAATGAGAAGCTTAACAACAATGACTGGTGGTTTCTTATTGATGGTTGATTCATTTACTACAAATATCTTCAAGGATTCATATACCAAATTATTCAACGATGTCGTATTGCACAGTGCTGGTAATCTAAAGGTGACTTCCTCAAACTCCTTGAAGGTTGCTGGTTTCATTGGTGATGGTTATAAGTTGAAACCGAATGATACTGATAAAAATATTAGTGATATTGTTGTTGGGAATGGTATGACAAACAACTGGTCCATCCCATTATTGACTAATAGACATTCAATTGCTGTTTATTTTAATATGCGAACTGTGGGTTCAACTGATGAAAGAAAGTCAATCCCAGAGGAGATTTTTATTCAATATCAAACTACCTATAAACATCATGATGGGACTACAAGATTGAAGGTATCTACTGTTAAAAGACCAACCACAAACACTAGAATGAAACTAGAGTTCAATTTTGATCAAGAGGCTGCTATAACACTATTGACTAGAGAGATTGTTTATAAATTATCTACAAACAAGTTAGAATACTCACAAGTCTCAAAGACTTTAGATGACATCTTGTTGAAGATATCAAAAAAGAATGGTCTTTACATTGTCAATGATTCAACCTCATTCCAATTCCCACAAAAGTTCACATTGTTACCACAATTCATCTATAATGTTAAGAAGTCACCAATACTGACGAATTTCAACAACACACCAGATGAAAGCTCATATTATATTGACATCTTCTTAAAGGCTAACTGTGATGATTCAATTGTAATGATTCAACCATCATTAACTGAATACAATGCATCTGATGAAGAATCAGTGCCTGTTCTTTTGGACTCTAGATCTTTGAAGAAGGACACAGTATTGCTAATGGACTCCTTCTTTTACATTGTTATACATATTGGTGAAACTGCTGCCCAATGGAGAGACTCTGATCTTGATAGAGAAAGCTATGGTAACGTGTATGCAATGTTAGAGAATCCAGTCAAGGATGCTCTTGAAATAATTCAGACAAGATTCCCTCTTCCTAGATATATTGTTACAGATGAAGGTAAATCGCAAGATAGATTTTTGATTTCGAGATTAAATCCTGGCGATAATGATTATGGAAATACAGTTATTTATACAGAGGATATTAGTTTGAATCAATACTTTTCAAAGCTAAGGGAAGATGCAGTTAAACCTTAGTCCATGAATGTCCATCTCGCTCGGCTCTCAAAAGGCGTGCACTCAGCTAAAAAAATTCAAACTGACAACTGCATTGATAGTTCCATAGATAGATGAAATAGAGAATTACTTGTACTTATTAGCTACATCAATTGAGGCGTTAATCTGTAGTTCAACCTGTAATATCAAATACTCAAAGCACGATTTGCCTAAAAATTTAGCGGTTACCCGGCCTTGTAAGCTAAAAAAGTGTGTCAAAAAAATGTAATTTATTTTCTCGTTAAAGATCCCTTGGCCCAGTTGGTTAAGGCGTGGTGCTAATAACGCCAAGATCAGCAGTTCGATCCTGCTAGGGATCATTTTTTTTATTTTGGATGTATGTTCAATGTTTTTTTTTGATTAGATGGTATAACCAGATAAACAGTTAATTATTCTTACAAGAGAATAATACTATCAAAATCAATTAGATAAAAAACTTATATTATAAATAGATTTTTATATAAACATAAAAAAAAACTTATAATGAATAATTACTTGTCCTCCCGTACAAAAATTAAATCATTATACCAAAAGAAAAAAAATACAACACTAGAGACCAACCATTGATCCAACAATCAAGTTGAAACAAAGATTTCAAAGATCCTAGTATGACTTTTATTTTTCTTTTTGTAGATATACTCTTTTTTGATTTAATTTTCTTTGATTGATTAATTTGTTTAAATTTTTTTTGGTGATGTTTTTGGTGGTTTGTTTTAATGGTTTGAGATGATATCATGTGTTAGCAAACTCATGAAGAATGATCAACTGCTCATTTGAGTGATAAATTGTTGATGATTTCTTCTGGATCTTCTTCAAAACTGACATACAATAATTGATAAGAACCAAGATCATATAAGATTTTGTCGACCTTTTTATAACCATGTAATTGTGCCAAGTTCATCAAGTTTTGAAAATTTTCACTGTTGTAATGTGAAAAGAAGGTGAATTGGAATTTACCTGGTTTAAAGATTGATAAAATCTTTTTCAAGATATCAACATTGGTAGAACCATATTTTACTGGATTAACATTAGTTTCAAATGAAGCATAAGACCAATCCTTCTCTGGTGTAACATGTAAGGTATAATATGAATCCCTATTCAAGATAGAGTTTGAGGAATAACCACATGGAGTAAAGGCAAAGGCATCATGAACTTCTTCATCAGAATTAACATCTGTTGAATATAAGTTATTAAGACCAGTTGATGACATGGTGGAATTACCAATAAAATGACCTAAATCATGTTCAGAATCAATTTCAAAGCCAGGCTTTCTTAAAGTATGAAATTGTTGAGCTTTATCTTGAGAAATTTCAGTCATTAAGATCTCAAAAGTTTCATCAGAAGTCAAATCGGAAATGGAATCAAGTGAAGTTGAAGACATTGATCTACTTTCATCAGTGGTATATAAATGCCAATGAGAGTTATCAATTCTACCAATCAAATAGTGTGATCCATTTAAGAAGAATTGGTTCAAATATTCAACTTCATCATCCCAGTTTTTATGAATAGAGATTTGCTTATCTGGGAACATAAATGCTCTTCTTGAATAAAAGACCTTATGAGGTTGAATATCCTTTGTCTTAAGAAAGCTCCAACCTAAACGAGTCTGAACCAGTTTGAACAGAGCATCTAGACATAACAATGTTGTTGTGGTACCACAAGTCTTCAAGACTAATTTATGATCATAGACGAACAATGAAGATTCACTCAATAAGAAAGCGTTTAATTTATCAGTGGATTTGATTGACAAGACTTTACAATTGACCAAATCTAAGATTTTAGACCATTCTTCAAATGGAATAGCTCTTAATGATAATTCTTTAGTTGGAATCGAGTTTGAGTTCTCATAAAACCAAATTTCTAATAATTTCTCTGGACCTTCAAAGGCTTCAGTTGAATCTAAGTTGATTGATAATTCATGATCAATGTATGAGTTTTGAGCAGCGTTGTATGTAACTGGTGTCATTTTTGTAAATTGGGATTTGATTTGCTTTTGTAATTAACGTGAGTTTGCTTTTCTGAAAAGAGTACTTTTAAGTAGTAGTGATAGTAGTAGAATGTTGCTGATCTGTCACCGAGTGGGAGGATATAAATCTCGGTGATGATAAGATTTTAAAGATAAATAATTTTGAGGTTGTTTGTTTGATTAGCAGATGTTGATTGTTTTATACTGGTGGATGGTGTATAATTGGACAATGTCAAGATATTATATTGAATGTTATCTTGGTTTTCTTGGTGGGTTCAAACGTAGTAAAACTTCCAAAGGCATACAACTTCTTGGGTTTTTTCTTAGAATGAATGGAAAAGGCTATGAAAGAAAGGAATCGAGGTGATAATACCTATTCTTTCTCTTTTCCGGATGTTGAATTGATGAAAGTGTGAGACTTTTAGTTCAATAAGAACAGAATTGGGTAGCTTAGTAGTTACTTGGATACAAAATTGTTGCTGATTGAAAAGTTGGCAAAACTGAAAAATTTTTCGATTTTTTTTGTTGATAATTTTGGATCTGGAAAAGTTGAAAAGTTTGAAAGTTTGTGATACATTTTGTAATTTTGGAGCAGTTTGTGGGTTAGGTATTGTTATTTTTTTTAAGGATATAGGTGAGCTGCTTGTAGTATTAGAGACAGATATGTGTACAAGAGTTTGCCCAACCTCATTATTTTCTAGGGTTTCGTCGTTTCTAGAGTGTCAGTTTTCAGCGAGTGAGGTTTACAAATGCGCTATTGAAAGTTTGACCATCAAGAAAGGTGTATTTGATGGACGTATGTAAGTCTTATAGAGGGAAAGAGCTAAACTAAAAGGAATAAGTGTATGTATGTTACCCATGTATGAAGCTGCCATCTATTATGAAGCACGATTAAATGAATAGAACAGTGATTAAATGGGAATGAGTTTATCTTGGACCATTGAGACCAAATAAAATGAGACTAGTGTGCTTGCCGCGTAACGACAAATAGCTCCAAATCAGACATGTACAAAACGTACACGTCTCTAATTGCAAATCTCAACCAGACAGGTGATCCTGGCGAAAAAGGGAAACATTGCAAAGAAAGGAAGAATTTTCAGACTGAAAAATTTGTATAACTTTCAGAATTTGAAGGTGTCTGGATGTTTTGACGAGGTATGAGAGGGTTTCTTTAGGGTTAAGGTGGTACTGATGATGATGATGAGGTCTTGTAATAATTCAAAGAAGAGAGATGAAGGATCTTGATGCGATTACAGTGATTGGAAATCAGTTTGAAATAGACACAGAGACGAGGGAATTGATTTATGAGGACCTGCTGGATTCTCTCAAGGAATCACTGACAACAACGACCCATAATCAAAAACCATCAATGTTACCAATGTTCAATATTGATGGCCCTTTGCAAATAGATGAATCAACCAGTCGAGCTCAAGAGGAGGCAGTCCTGAGTATAGATGTTGGCGGATCTACTTTGAGAATAGGAGTAGTCTCAATCAATCCTGAAACTGGATATCAGCTACTGAGTTCTAAATCAATATTACTGGATGACTCTCACAAGAATATTGGGTTTGTATTCTTTGAATGGTGTGCTTCACAAGTTGTTAAGTTTTTCAATGGTTTGAATAATAACGTTGGAGATTCTGATTATGATACTGAAATGAACACTGTGTATCCGTCCACCATCAGGAATTGTGGTATAACATGGTCTTTCCCGTTGGATTCAAATAATAGAATATTACCAATGGGGAAAGGGTTTCATATCATCGATGATGAGGTTGAAGAAATCAGTTTGATTGACCTGGTTCAAAACGCATTAATAAAACATCAAGAGATTTCACATATTAAGGTGAATCAAGTCATAAATGATTCTATTGCAGTCAATTTATCAAATCCAAAATACATTTCACAAATTTCATTAATTCTTGGTACAGGTATCAATTCATGTATATTATACAACAAGATTCTTTATAATGTTGAGCTCGGATTTTTCAGTAAGTTGTTTGATGATAAGATCACAATTTATGATTCGCAAATATATGATAAGGAATATTGGTTAACGAATCAACAATCAAAACCATATATGAAAAGCATAGTTAAGACTTGTGCAACAAAATCATTACCATTGTTTCAACCTTTTGAATTCATTACATCTGCAAGATACATTTGTGAATTGATAAGATTGGTTATTGTTGATCTGAGAAATAAAACCATTGATGACGTCCATTTTAAAGGCATACCCAATGATTGGTTGAATTACCCTTATAATAGTTCAATTACTGGAGAATTGATCTGTATCTTTACTGAAAATAAGGATTTTGCGACAATAAAGTCTCAAATATCAAAGAATTACAAGGTTGAGTTATTCGATGATGATATCATTGATTTCAAAAGGTTAACAGATATAATATTAGAGCGGGCTTCAATTTATGTATCATCGGCTCTTTTAGCTTTATCAACCATTATAAATGAGCAGAATGTCGATGATGATTCATTAGACAATAAGAAACAAGTTGTTGAAGTGGATTTTATTGGATCATTTTTACATCATTGCAAACTATATCAAAGCAAGATCATAAATAATTCAAATGGTTTAATTCAATTAAACCATATTGAACACAGTAGTCTTATTGGTGCCGCAGTTGCTGCAAAAATGAGATAATCCTACAAGCTAAATTGGTATTATGAATTGTATTTTAATTTATGCATTAATCATTGATATTTATATAACAAATATCGTAGATATTTAAACATTGTAGTTATGTTTTTCTGCCTCTTCTTGTAATAATCTTTCAACTTCATCACCATGTTTAACCAATTTACCATTCTTTTTAGTGAATGAATAATCTATCGTTACCTTTTTATTCAATATGAATTTATTATTCATCTTTTCTAATGCTTCATCTGAATCTTTAAAACTTTTATAATAAATGAATCCATAACCCTTTGTATTACCTTCATCATCTCTTGCAATATTTGGAGGTCTCAGTAAGAATCCAAATTTGCTGAAAATATTACTCAACAAGTTTTCATCAACCATATCATCAAGATTCTTAATGAATAATGTTGGTCCATTCTCAATATTACTCCTTTGATTTGAATTGGTACCATTGTTATTATTAGTGTTGTTGTTGTTGTTGTTATTATTATTATTATTATTATTAGTATTATTGTTATTTGTATTTGATCTAATGACCTTCAAGGACTTGTTGTATAACCTTACTCCACCCATCACCTTCTCAGCGTATTCAGCATCTCTGATATTCTTGAACTCCACGAATCCAAAGGCCTTATGTGTTCTTAAGAATCTATCCTTGGGTAGATATACGCTCTTAACAGGTCCCATTTGAATAAACAGTTCATACAGTAAACTTTCATCCACTTCCTCGGCCAGGTTTGATACATAAATTGTACAATCCTGGTTTCTATCTGACTCAGCACCCCTTTTATTCATGCTCTCTTTTCTATCTTATAGTCTCAACTTTTGTTATATCGTTATGTGGTAATACTGATGATGAACTTGGAAGTAAAATCAAAATTTGAAGAAATCACGGGTAAATAAAAAATTACATAGTTAAGGAAATGGCAGATACGCTACTTTTAATGAAGGGACTTGACTATAATTGCACACAAATACTACTGCTATAGGTAAGAATGATGCTTCGATGCTTCGATGCTTCCCATCATCACATAATGTTGTGGGATAATAGATGTACGGTGATTGATTTGTAGAAATCTCAAAGAGCCTTTTCAGCACCTTGTAAAAATTCAACTAAACCAACAGCACCTGGATCTGGAACACCAGTTGAAGAATCACCAACATAGGAAGCTCTTCCAAATTTGGCCTTATATGCAGTTGTGGCATTTGCACCTTGAGCTGCCTTTTTAACTGCCTTTGTGAAATCTTGAGAGGCTAAAAACTCTTCAACAAATGGTTGTAAGGCATCAATGACTGTTGAATCACCAGGTCTAGCGCTTGTATACTTATAAAGAGCATTTAATGCATCATTCAATGCAACTGATAAATTCTTAGAATCAACAGTGTCAACCTTTCTATTGATGAAAGATTGACTTAGACCAGTGATAAAGATTGAATATATTCCACCACTAGTACCACCCATATAAGTTTCCAACAAATCTGATATTTCATTAAGTGCTTCACTTAAAGAAGTCTTTGGTAATGAATTTAAATTTTCAAGAAGACCATTACCACCAGCGACTAAAGTTGTACCACAATCACCATCACCAACAAGTGTATCATATTCTGTTATTTTTGGTTCTGCTTTCTTTAAAGAATCAACACCAGAAGTTAATATTTCAGAAAGTAAATTGAAATCATATTTACCAAATGAAGGAATCTTAACATGATCTTGATGTAAGATTGATTTGTCAAAAATTGGTGCCTTATTAAGTGTTGATGGATCTTTAGCTGGCCAATTTTTGGAATCAGTTTCTAAATCCAATAATTCAATGATATTTTTCCCAGATTGTCTTGAAGCATTTGAAGCATTTAAAAGAGTAATACTGAAACCTTCACCATTAAGAGCAGTCATTAAAGTTCCACTATAAGTACGGATTGGTTTTATGTTATATTCACTTAATAAGATTTCAGAAACGATTTGAGTAATAGCTTGTAAGATTAAATTTGAAACCCCACCCAAATTATTAATCAATAAAACAATTTCATCATCAATGGAAGGATCAAATTTAACAAATGCTCTTTCCTTATCATTTGGATCCAATAATAATGGTAACATATTATACTTGACTAAATCATGAACATCAGGAACAGGTGATAATATTTCAACACCAGGTTCATTATGAATTCCCATTCCTAATTCCATTTGATTATCTGATAAATGAGATTCAAAACCTTGACCTGGGACTTTTGCATGAGCTAATGAAGAACCAATAGTGACAAGATTTGAATTAATAATTTTGGCAAGATTTGCCACTTCAGATAATGAACCAGATTTAGCCTTATAATCAATGAATGAACCCACAATTTTATGAATTAAAATTGTACCAGCTAAAGCACGTCTACCAACAAGGTTTGATTTACCCACGGCAACATCATCACCAATGACAACAACTTCGACATCATAACCTAATGCCTTTGCTCTTTCAGCAGCTGAACCAAAATGTAGGACATCACCAGTATAATTTTTAACAATGATTAAGATTTGATTATCAATCTTCTTCTTTAAAGAACCATTTCCATCACTAATATCACCAAGAATCTTTATGGCATTTAAGATTTGCTTTGTTGATGGAGAAGCAAAGATTTCACCAGAGATAGCAGCAGATAACATCCCCTTTGCAACAAATCCAGCATGTGTTGGTTCATGACCTGCACCACCACCAGAAATCAATTGAATTGGACTATTTGATTTTCTAAAGATGATTTTATCACTTTCAACAAGTGTCAAAGAAGGGTTTGCCAAAGTGAGTCCCTTGAGGGCAGTGATGACAGGGTTGCCAGTCTCGAAGCATTTGAAAGACATGATATTGAATTGGTTGAATTGATAAGTGGTAATATAATGAGCTAGGGAGTGAAGTTTTGGTTAAGTAATTGTTAATGTTAAATTTGCTTTATTTTATTTGGAAACACCCTGGTCGATATTCTCAAAATTGATATTTTTTGTCAAATATTTGTGGAGTCGAGTGATGCTTTTGAGTGAAAAACAACTCACAAGTTGAGCCAATTGTGAGTTATATTTAGTCAATTATTGGACAGAGATGGTGTTGTGATGGTGTTATTATTATTAGTAAGTTGAAGAATAAGGATTTATATTAATTGAAAGATATAAGGGTTTGTTTCGAATATGGTGAAAAGACACTGAGATTCAACATTAACAGTACTAGAATATGATCACTAGCATTGAAAAATATATCTTGTAAGAGAATGGTTCTTTGTAGATGATGCTTCAAAGCTTGTCAATTGGATGTATAACAATATACAATTCGATTCAACATGATGAGATATTGAACTCATATTGGTATTACTAGCTGGCTGATTTCTGACCCGGTCTGCTTGACTATATATTTGTATTTGTGCTATACTCATCATGAAGAAACACCGGAAAGAGGATAGATTCAGCTGAGTCATATGTAGAATTATACTCAATCTTGTAGATCTGATTACCAACAATAGATACATATACACCTTCACTCAACAACATCAGTGGTCTCTCCAGCGCTTAAACCTTTTCACTATGACTATGATCACTATGATACTATACTATTAACCTGCAAGTCCGATATCCCTAAGAAATGCTAATAAGTGTACACCCAAACACCTCCACCGGGTCCGACATTTGCCATAGACCATAGAACAGAGAACAGAGATTTCAATTCAACGTAAAGTTATTCTAAACAACAATAGCAAGAGTCCAGTAGTAGATGAAGTAAGACTGAACTAGAGTATACACTCAATATACAAATACTACAGTATTGAGTACACTACAGTAATACCAAACATCCGTGCACCACTCAGGACCGGCCGCGCGCAAGTGGCAAGTGCCCGGGGCCTGCTATTGTCAATTCCAGCACTGTGATTGGCCTAATCGCGAGCCCGATCCTCACACCGATTCCTGGAATGACCTGCGACTTTGGATCCTTTATTTTTTTTTTTTTCCTTGTCCTTTTTAATTTGGTGGTTGGATTTTTTTTGAGTATGGAGACTTTTTTGTATGGAAGATAGACCTTTTGAAATCCTTTCTTAAACTCTTCTCCCTATTCTTTGTGAACTGAACTTCATAACTCTCATACAAACGACAAGAACACAGATTAATGTTGTCGCTACGTGCCTCCTCCACTAAGTCCTCGTTGAGATCGTTGGCTGCAGCTGCCAAAAGATCCTTCACTACCTCGTTGAAATTACAACAAACCTACGCCGCCAATGGTGATATTGATGGGACAACTGCTTCCACCAAATTGAAAGACGCCTACCATATCATTGACCACGAATATGACTGTCTGGTCATTGGTGCTGGTGGTGCTGGTTTAAGAGCAGCCTTTGGGTTGGCCAATGCTGGGTACAAGACGGCCTGTATCTCAAAGTTGTTCCCAACAAGATCCCATACCGTTGCTGCTCAAGGTGGTATCAATGCTGCTCTTGGTAACATGCATCCAGATGACTGGCATTGGCACATGTACGACACCGTCAAGGGGTCAGATTGGTTGGGTGATCAAGACGCTATTCATTACATGACTAGAGAAGCTCCTCAATCCATTATCGAATTAGAACATTATGGTGTCCCATTCTCAAGAACAACAGATGGTAAGATTTATCAAAGAGCCTTTGGTGGTCAAGCTAAAAATTATGGTAAAGATGGTCAAGCCTACAGAACTTGTGCTGTTGCTGATAGAACTGGTCATGCCTTATTACATTCTCTTTATGGTCAAGCTTTAAGACATAACACACATTTCTTTATTGAATTCTTTGCCATGGATTTATTAATGGATAATGGTGCTTGTGTTGGTGCCATTGCCTATAATCAAGAAGATGGTACCATACATAGATTTAGAGCTCATCAAACCGTTATTGCCACTGGTGGGTATGGTAGAGCTTACTTTTCTTGTACATCTGCCCATACTTGTACTGGTGATGGGTATGCAATGGTGGCAAGAGCTGGTTTACCATTACAAGATTTGGAATTCATTCAATTCCATCCTTCTGGTATTTATGGTTCAGGTTGTTTGATCACTGAAGGTGCTAGAGGTGAAGGTGGGTTCTTAATCAATTCTGAAGGTGAAAGATTTATGGAAAGATATGCTCCTCATGCTAAGGATTTGGCTTCAAGAGATGTCGTTTCAAGAGCTATTACAATGGAAATTAGAGCTGGTAGAGGTGTTGGTCCAGAAAAGGATCATATGTTTTTACAATTATCTCATATTCCAGCTGATGTCCTAAAGGAAAGATTACCAGGTATTTCAGAAACTGCTGCCATCTTTGCTGGTGTTGATGTTACTAAGGAACCAATCCCAATCTTACCAACAGTTCATTACAATATGGGTGGTATCCCAACCAAATGGAATGGTAAGGTTGTTACCATTGATGAAGAAGGTAAGGATGTTGAAGTTCCAGGTTTGATGTCTTGTGGTGAATCAGCTTGTGTCTCTGTTCATGGTGCTAATAGATTAGGTGCTAATTCTTTATTAGATTTAGTTGTCTTTGGTAGAGCTGTTGCATTAACAATCCAAGATGAATTAACTCCAGGTTTACCACATAAAAAATTACCAGATAATTTAGGTTATGAATCAATTGAAAACTTGGATAAATTGAGAAATGCTTCTGGTAACTTGGCTACTGCTGATATTAGATTAGATATGCAAAAGACTATGCAAACTGATGTTTCTGTCTTTAGAACTCAAGAATCATTAGAAGCTGGTGTTAAAGGTATTGAAAGAGTCGATAAGACCTTCAAGGATGTTAAGACCACTGATAGATCAATGATTTGGAACTCTGATTTAGTTGAAACTTTAGAATTACAAAACTTGTTAACATGTGCCGTTCAAACTGCCAACTCTGCTGTTGTTAGAACCGAATCAAGAGGTGCCCATGCCAGAGAAGATTTCCCAACAAGAGATGATGTCAACTGGATGAAGCATTCTCTATCATGGCAAAAGAACACTGAAGATGCAGTCTCACTAAATTACAGACCGGTTATCTCAAAGACTTTGGATGAAAATGAATGTAAGACTGTTCCACCAGCCATTAGATCTTATTAAAGAGATTAATTGATTCATTCATTCATTCAAATCCAATGACTATACAACAACAACAATAATTACAAAAATCTTTACATATTCCTCACAAACAAACACGATTGACATAAATTCAATTTCATGATCACGAATAAACAACAAATTTCCCAAATAATCAACTCCCACCAACCATAACATAACATAAAACATATAATTATCTTGACTTTTTTTTCAGTGAATCAGCTGTTAGTATTTGATACAAAACCAAATGAAGCATCTTGATTACTAAGATTAAAGAGATATACTGTATTGTATTATCGCCTTATACATCTCCATCAATACCATCATATCCAGATCCCCACAATAGGCAATGGATATAAACTTATTTATTTTCTTCAATCCTTATTGATTACTACAAATATTACTAACAACATTATTAATGAACCACCATCGAATTATCTACCTATTCATGATATGTTTAGTGTTATTTTTCTCCATGTTGGAATTCATTTTATATTATTATACGAATGACTTATACTATTATAGTTGATATCGTAGTTACAACTTAATATTGAAGACAATATCTTATGTCAAATGTGTTACATGTTTTGTAAGTAGTTCATCTAAGAAAGAATCACTAGCTAGTGTATTTATTAAAGTCAAGCTTCTTCATACTAACATGTTCTTAAACAACTCTTCCAACTGCAGTATTTGCGCTGTCCATATTTCTTTTGAGTTGACGTGGACTTGATAAATGTACTTCTTCAGTTTCCATAGTGAAGCTTCTTGCCAAGCTGCGAGCTAGTCTTGAGATACGACCTCCATCTTCTGCTCCAGTCATATATTTCTCAATAAGAACCATAAATGGAACAGATAAACCATGAATAATCATAGATGCCACAATAATAAATGACACGATGGGCCATAAAAACTCAATGGCAGAATTGGTCTTGGACTCAATACCAACATTGGTGGAATCTTGTAAGAATATTTTGGAAACAATACACCCATAAATTGCACCCACACCAACAGGGCCAAAATGACCACAAAACAATGCTTCTTTCCAATCTTTAATATCTGGAACAATATGATATAACCCTAATACAACAGGAATTCTTCTTAGAAAAACCATGATTAAGGCGATAATAACCAATCTCCAAACATTCAAAGTACTGTTGAATGTTTCCCATGGAATGATTGCACCAAAGTATAAAAAGTAGGCATAATTCATCAAAAAATCCATAGTGCTAATAATATCTGAATCTTCAGTTTCCTCAATGTACCAACCATCCCAATTGAAAGCAGCACCTGCACTGAAGGCAACTAATAGATCATCCACACCTAACATTGATCCAATACCAGCACAACCTAATCCAGTTAATAAGTAGAAACTATAAAGCATTCCTCGATCTAGGAAATCTTTGTTATAGGCAAATCTCAAAGTTTTTGAAGTTAAGTAACCCCAAACTGCACCTAATAGTAATCCAAAGATACATTGATATAAAATTGTAACACAAAACCAATTTTTCACAATTAATTTTGCATTACCTTGATGTAAGATTAAATTGATTGCCAAATAGACAAATGGGAAAACCATACCATCATTACCTGCAGATTCAGCACTTAATAGAAACTTGATTCTTTCAGGAACGTTTTCAGCATATTTGGATTTACCAACAATAGCAGCAGATAAAACAGGATCAGTAGCAGTTATACAAGCTGCCACTAATAAACTTTGACTAAAGTTGAAGATTGAACTTAACAATGCCCAAATGAATAATCCCATGATAAGCCAACCAAAAATCATACTTGGTAATAACAGGATAATGAATGATTTGAAACTTTTAACAAGATATTTTGGTGGTAAGTCTATTGAAACTGCAAATATTTGAACACATAATATGACTCTTGATAGTTCAATGGTTAGGGAGTCGATATCTGAGATCCAAGTTGATGGATTGAACCAGTTACAAGCATGTGGACCGGTGATGATACCAACAATAGTAGCGACTGGGGCCTCTCCAATGTATAACTTATCCTTGAAAATAGATGAAGTTAGGGCAAAGAGGATTGATGTGATAGCTAAGATTGCATATGAGATATGAGGTTGAGTAACCTGTTGAAATTTTTGTTAGAATTTTGTGTCTTTCTTTGAAATAACAAGTAGTAGTTTGAGACATACACTTAACTGATCCCAAATTGCCATACCCTGACAAAGCAGTTAGACGATGATTTAATAGGCTGTGAAGATTGTTTGTTAAATTGTCGTTTTGATCTTGTCTTCTTCGTCTTCAAATTTTGACAATTTACAAAAAAATGAAAATGACGTAATCATTTTCCCGGGGCGACTTTTTAGCATTTTTGAGATGAGATCTATACTAAATTACACACATCAATCAGGACAGATATTTAGTAGAGAAAAGTTCTGTCTGTGAAGAAGCATCACTCTTAATGAAATTGTACGGAATTTGCAGATCCTCAGGTTTAATGTGATTTAAAATACCTTGTTTCTTGATCAAGTTGGTGAAGTTGGTTCTCAGTTCTTGACTCAAATCTTCAAGTTTTATATCCTTTAGCTGATGTCTGCTCTTTTCGAACCAGTTAAGGATCTTTAAGTATTCCAGGTCATAGTAGAAACAATGTTTATCATCTTTATTGGATATATGTTCTTCATTTGTGATTGGTATCTCTAGAAAATCAATAAATTTCCTCTTTGGCAGTACCTTATCCAATGCCATAAAATTTGTTTGAGAGAATCCTTTAGAATCTCCAATCTTTGAATTTTCCATTTTTGTAACAGTAAGTAATTCTTCTTCATCATCTACTTCCAACGTTATTTCATCTTCATTAGAGATGGTAATACCTTCAACGCTATCTTCAACTTCTGATTCAATATCGAGTTCGATCTCATTATTGTTTAGTTCTTCTTCTTCTTCTTTTTCATCTTCATCCAGCCCAAGATCAATCTCTTCATCATTATTCTTCAACTTAAGCTTCTTGTTGTCGATTTGTTCTTCTTCAAATGATAATGTTCTCCTCTTATCATTATAAATAACTGTAGCTTCAAATCGTATATGCAAATGAGCGCTGAACCAATAATTAGGCTTCAAATATTGTAATAATTCCATGAATGGAGGAGAACCTAAACTTCTCTCTTGTATATCCTTTTTGAAGAATGGCTTGTATTTCAATAACAAGTTTATATCACCATGGTTATAAATACCTTCTGGCCAATCATGACTTAAGAAACAGTTAAGGTTCAGGTTTGTCAATAAATTCATTTTCAGTATTTCTTCAAATCTCAAATGGTATACGGATTTCACTGATCTATAATCATATGGGATTGTTTCATAGTGTGTCTTGTAGAAATCAAATGATTTATATATACCAGAGATACCACCAATTCTTAATCCTTTGTACCAGAGCACATTGGAATAACCCATATAATAGATGTTTTCAGCAACCCAACCACCGTGTTTCAACTCCTGTAAATAATTCGAGGCTTCGTGATTCCCACTGATAAATATTGTAAGAACAGGTGCCTTCTTGACTCCATCATAGTATTCTTTGAAATCACCAATCTGTTTGTATTTGTCTGGCATTGAAATGGATGGCAAGTCAGATTCACCTCGCAACGACTGGAAATCTCCACAGATGAGCAACAGTTCTGGTTTGTTTTCATCAGGCAAGATGGTTATTATGTTATATATCGAGTCCAACTCGCCATGGCAGCACCCAACCACAGCCACTCTCAAGACCTTTTCTGACATAAATATTTGATATTAGTGTTATTATTTATGGGAGTCTTTTTGTATGGTTATTTTTTTTTTTCAAGGGAAAGAGCAGAAGACTTTTCATGATGAATTGATGATTTCATGGTTTATACAAATTGGTTAACTATCAAGGAGGTTTACAGTACTCTTTGCTTTCCATAACAAAGTCATGATGAAGATATATTTTATATAGTTGTAATATGTATGTACTGATAAACTCTAGAGTGTAAATATTTCATAAAAGCCAAGGATTATATATATGGAGATTTAAAACTTGAAGACACGTTCTTTGGTGTATTCCAAGTCAGCTAAAGCACCGGATAATTCACCTTGGTCAGATGGAGAGGCCTTTGGACCAGAGATGGAGTTGACTAAACCTGGTGGACCACAGACAAACAATTGATGCTTTTCAGATGGTTTGGCAATACTCTTTGATAAGACTTCCTTTGAAATGAAACCTTCAACAGCATCAACATCATCTGATTTCTTGTCTAAGAAGTAGGTAACCTTGACTTGATCAGCATTTTTGGCAGCAATGTCATCAATTTCCTTCTTTAATAAGATATCAGCAGCAGATTTGTTACCAAACAATAAGTTGATTTTAGTCTTGTCAGCTGGGTTCTTAGTGATTTCATGTAACAATTGATACAATGGAGTAATACCAGTACCACCACCAATCAATGTGATTTCTTCAAATTGGTTTGGAGTCCATTCCCATTTGACAATTGGACCTTTGAAGGCAACAGTATCGTTAATGGCCAAGTTATCTAAATGAGTACCAAACTTTGAGTTTTCGTACTTCTTAATAATGAATTCTAATTCACCCTTAGCATCAACATCTGAGATTGGAGTATATGGTCTTTGAAAAAGGAGAGAGAAATTTTGGTTAGTAAATCAGTAAATAAAGGACAAAGGACAAGACACAGTTCAGATTCAAATATAACTTACCTAATGACATTACTACCCTTTGGAGTAACGTATTTGGCCAAGACCAAAGAGGCAGTAATCAAACCAGACTTTGATTCAGGGGTTGGCAAGGCAAAGATGTATTTGTTGGTGTCTGAAGAGACTGCAGTCTTCTTGATCAATTTAAGGTCAACCCATTCGCCATTACCGGTAAAAGCAACTGAGGCTTCATTGGCAATTGGAGATTGTTGTTGTTGTAAAGCGTAGAAGGCAATACCGGCAGCAACAGCGACTGAACCGACAGCGATTGGTAAGAATGATCTGTGACTTGAGAGTCTAGCTAAAGAAGGCATTGTGTTTGAATTGAGATATGTTTGGAAGAATTGATGGGTTTGTTCAGTTTTGATTGAATTTTTGGATATTCTATATTTTATCTTTTTTTTTCGGCTGATTTTTTGATTTTTGGATTGGGTCAGAAAAGTCAGAAAAGTCAGAAAGTCAGAACGTGAATCAAACTGTTGATTGTTTGTGGACAAGATAATTAGCTTTATATATAACTATTGATCTATTGTCTGCCATCACATTTATTTCATTTTGAACCACGAGATAGCTCAAAAAATTCTGATTCCATTGGCAACTAGATCATAAATATGGCTCACCTAGGAAGTGTGGATGATCACAATATCGACATGTGCTTATATAATTCACAGAACTTACAATAGGTACTTTCATCTTGGGAGTTTCAAGGTATCAATTTGTACTTCATGCCATTGAGAGTGTCAGCTTAACGCTAACATTAATATACACATTATCTGTCCTCCTTAAATAGATAGCCTTGAAATGCTAAAAAACGTTCATCGAGGACCAGGTCCATATTGAAACAAAACAAAGAATAACAATACTAAAATTAAGCAATTAATCAATCATCTTGATCCCAATTACCTGGTCTTGGTTGTTTTGGAACTTGTGGACCACCAGCTCTCTTGGCCATGATGATTTGATCCACTGATAAAACAGTGTTGGCAGCTTCAGTGGCAGCGTGAATGGCAAACTTCTTGGCAGCTAATAAATCATAAATACCTTCAATCTTAACATCTTTAACACCATTAGATGAATCACCATCAATATCAATACCGTATGTTAATCCATCTTCTTTACTGTGTTTAGCGTACAATCTTGGTAAAACTTCTGAAGCATCTAAACCAGCAGTTTCAGCCAATACTCTTGGAATAACTTCAAAGGCAGTGGCATATTGTTTTATAGCTAATTGTAAAAGACCAGGAGTCTTTTCACCATACTGTGTAATACGATTGACTAATTCAGCTTCAATGGCACCAGCACCTGGTAATAATCTACCATCTTTGGTCAAACCTTTAACTGAACTGACACCATCATCAATGGCTCTTTCAATATCATCTAAATTATTCTTTGTAGCACCTCTTATAACAATGGTAGAGGTTCTTGTTATATCATCTTCTTGTCTGAATACAGTGACTCTATCACCACCAATTTCTTTGGTTTCAATAATATCAATTGAACCCATTTCTTCTGGCATTGGAGCACCTAATCTTGGTAATGGAGTAGCACCACAAACTCTACATATTCTTCTTAAATCAAATTTACTTGGTACTTTCAATGTTAAGATTCCATAACGATCCAAATAATATTGAGCCAATTCACCAACACCTGAACCTGCAATAACCACTCTAACACCAGAATCATGGATTTCCTTAACTAATTGATCTAATTGAGCTTCTTCACCCTTTGAAAAATCTAACATTTCTTGGGCATTATGTAACAATACTGTACCTTTAGTTTCAGTTTGAGATACATCAATTGGAGCAGTAAATACAACAACCTTTGATTTTTGTTTTAAATTTTTAACATGTCCCTCTGGTTCTCTTGGGAATACCATACCCTTAATAACTTGAGAACTTTCTAATGAAGCACCCATGATCTTAACAACTCTGATACTATCAACGTTGAATGCTTGTGGATTCTTTGGTGGAATAACGTTTAAAATAGCTTCTGTGACTAAATCTGCAATGAAATCTTCAGAACCGTATTGCTTTGAAGCAATGACTGGCTTTATAACTTTCTTTAATTCATCAAATGATAATAGATCTTCAACATTTCCAATAGTCAACTTATCTAAAGTTTCTAAAGCAAACTTAGATGCTAATTGATAACCTTGAATGATTTCAGTTGGCTTCAATCCTAATGTCAGCAACTTTTCAGAGACATATAATAGTTCACCAGCTAAAACCAATACAAAATTTGTACCATCACCCATTTCCATTTTTTGTTGTTCTGAAGCCATGACTAATAATTTGACAGCTGGATGAACAACATCTAATTCACGTAACATTGTTGCAGCATCATTTGTAATGAAGACTTTTTGTAAATCTAAAAGTATTAATAGTGGTTAGTGGCAAAATCTTCAAAACTTTCTTCAAAGGAAGTGTAGATCTTTTGAAGCAAATGATCTCTAAAATCAAGCACACTCCAAAGAATCAAAAATATCAAAACATACGGTTAACAATGATCTTATTTCTACCACATGGACCTATAGAAGTCAAAACCATCTTTGAGATTTCTCTACAAGCAGCGATGTTTCTGACAACAGCACCATCAGCGCTAGAGTATGATTGGTAGCCCTGCTTGAAAAGACCAGCATTTGGAGCGGAAGGTAGACGTAATGACATGATCAAATTGGGTATATGATGTTCAACAGATCAACTTTCTTGAATTCCAGTTCCAAATCAATAATTGTATGATAAGTCTTCTTTTCTAGTTATTTCTTCTATTCTTTTCCATTTTGATTTCGTTCAGTTTTTTTTTTTTTCGCGATGCCCTCGGAACTGTCAAATAAGTCACGTGTTTATTTACCCTCGGATTTGATTTGCTAATTTAGCGGATTATAAAATGGGTGGGCAAATTTGATGTTTATACAAGACTTATACCGCTCAGTTTTGAAGACTTTGTTACTTCTTTCGATGGCTATAGACTCACTAGACTATGATCCAATATCAGATCTTCAACTGTTGTTGTCATCTCCTGGACAACTTCTAGAATTGGACGATTTGTTGTCGTACACAAACTCATACAAGCTCTCCTTAGATGTCGAGATCAGTAATAAACAACAAGAGTTCGATGAATATAATAATGATGCCAATGAGCGGAGATTCAATGCTACATCTTCTAAGGAGAAATTGAGTCAAGTCTTTAATGAGATTAATCAGACAAAAAGATTAGCACTAAATACTCAAAATGTTATCACTGATATGACTTCAGGTATAAAGAAATTGGATGATGCTAAGAAGAACTTGGTTCTGAGTATGACTGTCATGAAACGGTTACAAATGCTGATGACTGCATATGAAACTTTAGAGCTGAATATTGAAGAGAAGAATTATACAGATTCTGTACAGCTATTGAGTGCTGTATTAGAATTGGTGGATCATTTCAAATCTTACAAGAGTATTGATGAAATTGCAGATTTGACGAGGAAGGTGAACAAATCAAAAATACTACTGACTGATCAAATATTCAAAGATTTTGAAATGTCCATAAACCAAAGATCAAGTGAAATAAAAGATACAGAGTTAAAGTCAGCTTCCAAAATGCTAGAAATTATTGGAAACGATCATAAACAAAGATTAATCACTTGGTTCTGTAACCAGCAATTGAAGGAAATCAGAACTATATTCAGCAGCTCAGATGAAGCTGGTTCCTTAGAAAACATTTCAAGAAGGTTTATTTTCTTCAAAAAGGTATTGAAAAACTACGAGGATTATTATTACAAATTTTTTGATGAGGATTGGAATGTTGAAGTTCAATTGACTCAAAAGTTCTGCTCTCTCACAAAGGATAGTATAAAACAGGTGTTGTCACAATCTGGTAAGAATGTGGATATTGATTTAATGCTGAAGTCCTTGGAACAGTCTTTAGACTTTGAAAAATTCTTAAATGAAAAATTCAATATCAACTCATCAACTGATCCAGACGATAGTCTAACATCTTCATTTGAGATAAACATTCGTCCAACTGATGGTAACATTACCAATGGAACCAATGTTATAAATTCAAATTATCCAGCTAATTTTGGGCAATCTATCTCATCTTCTTTTGAGCCATTCCTAGGAGTCTGGGTTGATCACCAAAACAAATACTTGAGTGATAAATTTATGGAATTCTTGCAACAACCAAAAATTCCTAATGATCAACAAAACTTGGAACATCAATCGAATGTCATTGGGTCATCAGCAGATTTATTTAGAGCTTATAGACATCTTCTGGCTCAATGCTCAAAGTTGTCTACTGGATCTGCACTTAGAGATTTGAGCAAACTATTTTCAAAATGGCTCATTGAATATTCACATAGAATCTTAAAGCCAACATTACCACCCGCAAATTCAAAGATAACAGATGAAGCTATCAACTACATCACTATTGTCTTGAACACTGCAGACTATTGTTCTACCACTATCAGCCAACTTGAAGAGCGCCTTATTGATATGATTGATGATGAATATAAAGACACCATCAATTTTGACAGAGTAAGAGAGTCTTTCATAAAGTTGATTAACAAATCTATCAATATATTACTGTCTAAGATTGATGGAGAATGTGATTTTTCATGGAGAGAAATGGCAAATACCAACTGGGCTCATATGGAGGACGTTGGTGATCAGAGCAGATATATTGCAAGTTTGAGAGACATATTAACATCGAACTGCTCTAAAATTCTACCAAAGCTTGCAAGAGATATCTATGTTAGAAATCTTTCTGACAAGATTGTTGAATCTGTTGTCAATGAGTTCTTATCTAGCATTGTGAAATCAAAACCAATCTCTGTAATTGCTGCTGAGCAAATGCTATTGGATCTTTCTGTGTTGAAGGAGACGTTCATAAAATTACCCTCATTAGCATCAACTGATGCTGCTTCAAAACCATCACCCCAATATCAAAAACATGTGGACAAAATGGTCAATAAACTTGAAGTTATCCTAAAGGTATTACTGACTCAAGAAGCACCACAAGAAGGTCTTGTTTCCAATTATTTTTACCTCATTGGTGATAAATCAGTGGAGAATTTTGTGAAGGTTTTACAATTGAAAGGTATAATGGAGAAGAATAGGCAAGAAAAATATATTGACTTATTCAACATACATATGAAAGCTCATGACAACTTGGTCGAAGGCTCACCATTGTTATCTAGGTTGGTTATAACTGGTTCGTTGGTCACTTCTCCGAAGCAGAATCCTAATGAAGCAAGAAGTCCTATAGATGCTTCAACCCCAAGATTCGAAAATTTGTTAGGGAAAAGGGAGAATATTGAAAAGGGTTTGAAGGAGATTGCTCTGAACAGTGAGGCAAGTGTAAACAAGTTGAACAAGAGTATTGGAAGGCTATTTAATAGAAACAACAAGCCATAATTAGACTGATATTTATATAATATTTACGCATATCATAAAATAATACAATGATCTCATGACAAACGCATTATGCATATATGTACCTACTTCTTATATTCTAAGCGTGTTAAAAATCATCATCTACCATCAAAATATAATCTGTTTCCGAATCACCAAAGTTCAAAACATCTTCAGGTTTAAGCTCGACGTATCTTGCAACCGGCACTTCATCTCTATTCAGGAAAGTGCCATTACTCGACTCCAAGTCAATTATGTATGGGCGTATCATATTTATTACAGATCCATTCTCCCGTGTGACTGGTCTGTTTCTAAATTGTATAACAGCGTGCTGCTTTGAACAACTCTCATCATCAGTTTCTATATCAACAACTTTCTCATCGCGTCCGATCAAATGGAATTCTTTTTTGTTCAACTCATATCTGGAGGGTATTTTTGAGTGCTTCTTGAATATAAATAAATAATATATGGGAGTGTCTTCTGAAGGTTTCATACTATCGTTGGGAGCTGAATATTTGAGTTGTACACCTTTGATGTTGTTGGAATCTTTGGCCAAAAGTCCAGATGGTTTGAAATTTGGTCTCTCCTTTATTATTGGCTTACCATCAGCGTCCAATAATTGATTGGGTGACTCGAGATATCTGTTGCCATTATCCCTATGGCTGTTATTGTAGTATGACCGTTGAGATTGCATTATTTTGTTGTTTAGGAATAGTTATAACAAGCATCAGTTAAAGATCTTCCTGTCAATTCGTTTACAATATTCGCTAAAAACCCGAACACCAGTAATGCGTAACTACAGTTCACGATACATGCAAAACGCTATTTCTTTCATCATCATTCATTATAATAACACATTACATAGTCACTAGTCACCAAGGATCCCAAGGTCTATCTGGTGTTTCAAAAACAACAACTGTTCAGTATCTTCATCACACAACCTCATAAAGTTGGAAGCATACTTCATGTACTCTTTGGAGTATTGAGCAGTAGCTGGTATCCCAATATAATCCCGCGAAGCCATTATGAGATTGTGAGCTCTCATAGCTTTCCAAAACGACCGCACTGTTTCATAATCAGCTGAAACTGCATGCATATTACCTTCTATTGCCTTTATAGAAGCCTCTGGTATGAATGGTTTCTTAGCTCTTGCAGGGATACCATATCTCTCTGACAGTCTTGTTGCTATGTATTTCAGAATATCACCTGAATCTTCAGAAAAAGTTGACACGATATATTTGTACTGATACCTTGGATCCAGGAAAGTAGCCACAGTCGACTCTTGAATACTAGGGTCATCCAAGTATAATAGTATCTCTCGATATATCGTATCAAAGTTTTTCAGTGCTTCACGCCTATTCTTGGTGGTTGACATCTCATTAGGCAAGGAATCTGTTCCACTAAATTGAACAATAGCCTTTTCATCTTCTGTGTCTTTCTTCATGTAATCAGACACATCGTCCATGATAATCAATAATTGCCTGAGATTATCCAACGCACAACTCATTTGGCTCTCAGATATTCTCGCTGATAACTCAGTCAGACGGTCAATTATATTATTCAAAGTCTCTAAGTCTTCAAACGCGGTTTCAATGTTACTTCTAGAGACATGTTCAGGCATTATTTGTGATCCCATTTTTGCACTGAATTCAGTGAGACATTCTGTAATGATGTACTGATATTTCAGCCCAAACCTAACAAACTTCTGCGTGTCCCCGAGTGTATATGATCTCATTATTTTGGAAAGGGAATCTATGGCAAATTGTAACTCAACGGATTCTGATGGGGAAGATTGGTTTGCAACAAACATGAACTTAAGCTTTTTGGTTCTGTTTCTCTGGACATTAGATGTCTTCAAGTCGAATACCAGATCTCTGATCTCAGTAATTAATCCCCTGTGATCTAATAACTCCACAATAGGTTTTGTGGCTATCTCGAGCCAATGAGATAATGATCTGAAAATAATAAGATCTTTCATACCTTTAGGGATGGATTGGCTCACAATCTCATAACAACTTGGTAAGCAAACAATATATTTCAATTTGTCCTTAAATTGATCTCTGGAAAATAAGTTCTTGATCGCTCTTGACATGTTGAATCGATTTGCTTTATAAAATTCATCGATCCTACCTGGACCAAATTCAAACCTTTGGAAATGATATAATCTTCTTTCAATCTGTAGATCTTCATGAATAAACTCGATAACAACCACTAAAAGCTCCAATGTACTGTTAGCTGAGATTTGAAAACCAAGCGTTCCTTTGTGATGGGCAATCTTTTTCTGTAACGATGATTTATAGTGTGTTGTTGTATTTGTCAAAAAACTTTTAAATTCCTTAACGTCTTGAAAAAAGATATCATAGTTCAAAGATTCAAATAATTCCTGGAATTCATCATTTTGCATAATATCAGAAAGTGAATATGCCGATTTTTTTGACAGTATTAGTTTCAAGTACGATATGAGGACATTGGTTGGCATTGTGTTAAATCCAGTCTCAGGGTCGGTAGCCAGATCACCATCTGCGTCATACTCAGCCTCAGATACAAAATCATTTTCCTGAACATTTGAGTGATATTCAACTTTTTCATCCGCATTCAATACGTTTGGTGCTGGTACTGATGATTTAGAGCTGTTGCTTGAATCAGTTGGAGAACCAAAAAGCGAGTTATTGTCAATCTCATCGAAAGTTTCCTGGGTTGGGCTCGCCTCTGCTGTACGAGTTACTTCTGATTTGTTCTGGACGACGTTAAAATTTTCCATTGGTATTGTGGTTTGCTGGGCTTTCGTCTTTATTGGAGACTCTTGCGTTGTTGATTTTGTTGTTGATGTTGATTTTGATGCTGATTTTAATGCTGATTTTGGTTTTGTTACTTGATCCAAGCTTTCTTCTGTGAGATCAATGTTGAAAAAGGTACCAGCTGCTGACTTCAAACCATTTCCATTCTCAGCAAGATCAATACAAATTGGTGTTTTAAAATCAAACCCAACCTCTTCAATTTCCTCACTTTCAGCTAAATCAATGCATTCAACCTCAACACCGTCATCCAATCGAATCTTCTTGATGGGAGGGCTATCGCATAAGTAACCATCAGTCTCCTTGGACCTTTTACCGGTCAACAATTGATCAATTGTTATGTTTTGCTCAAACAAAGGCTCCGTCTTCACCTTCATTCGTGCTTAAATGGTTTGTTGAAAGGTCTTCTTGCTTTATTACTAAATTCTACTGTTTCTCTTGTTTTTGTTTTGTTTTGTTTTCCTCGCGTCGTGGCAGAATTTCCAAATATCACGGGTCAGTAATATTGGTATACACACTACTCATGCGATGAGGGAGACAGAGAGAGGAAGGTAGTGTAAATGTTTATTAGTGCTGGTCGTAATTAATGGCGGCCTCTATGTTCCCTGCTTGCATTTGGGCGTTACTGTTTCTATGCTTCTGTTTTTGGTTCTGAACTGGTTGGTTTGCAGAATAAGGTACAAATGTGAGAGGTTGTGGTTGAGCAGTTCCTGCAACCGGCCCTGAATAATGAATGGAATGTGGTATTGGCTGCGAGGGCTGGGATGGTTGCGATGGCTGGGAAAACATGGAACTGCTTCTTATTAACTCATCATGAATTCGCTGGTTATGCTGTTGCATCTCAAAGAGATTTTTCTGGTGTTGTTGTTGCATGAGTTGCTCCTGGTGTGCTAGGTATTGCTGATTAATAGCAAGTTGGGTAGAGACAAAGTCATCTGTCAATAAACTGTCAACTCTGGAAAGAATAGTGAAGGAAATATCAAACATTATGGTGGATCCCAGCAATGAATTGAATCGTTTGAATGGGAAGTAATTGGTACATTTTAATTCATTATATCCAACCGCCAGCTGATCAACCAAACCAGAATTAATCTGACAGGTGAACACTGAAAATTGAAACCCTTGCAGTGTGTTTGTATTGAACAACAATCCAATGACTCCGTTTATCTGATCAACCGGAAGTTTTGAACTGAGAAATGATATTATATGAGCTTGGTAAACAGGCTGAGAATTCATGAAGTGTAACAAGTTTTGTGTTTGGACAAAATTCTCTGGCTCCCTGAACAATATATGCGTGTGAATGTTGGGGAATTGATAGTTCAAATTCTTCAGAAATAGAAAGCATTGAAAGACAGCAAGAAACTTCATAAAGTCATTGGCTAGTGAAGATGATACATATACTCTTATCGATCTATTAAAATTCAACTCGAAAGGCAAATAAGACCCGTCAGTAACCAATGCAGAGTCTATTGGTAAATTGGTATTGGCGAGTAGGATTGATTTCACTTTTGTCAGTGGTATACCAAATTCTTTCAACGCCTGTCTGATGGTAGTCGACAAGGTGGCTGAATTTATTGTATCAATTAGTAAAACATCTAAAAGGAAATTCTGAGTCAGCACCCTTCCATTGTCATTCTGCACCAAATGTACCATCAGAAACATCACCTGGTTCTCAATTCTCACTGATAGCGAAAGCTCATTATTATAATTAATCATCATATTCCTTATAAACTGAGTGTAGTTTGACATCAGCACCCTCAGCATTACCAAAAAATCCTCTTTATTCTTGAAAAATTTGGGCACTGTTTCAAAGACATCTTCAAGGTAAGTTTGTGATAATTCAATTAAGTCTTCCAGAGACCTAGGATCTGTGTTCAGTAACAGCTTTGTGAATCTAAGGATAGTCCTTGTTTGATCCTCTTTATTGGTCTTTAATGAAATATTTTGCTCTGTAGCTGGCACAGCAGGGCTGGGCTGCATTGTATATGAGTATTAATGAGTGGCTGGACTACTTGACTAGAATATTGAAAGCCCTTTTTGAGTACTGGCAGTTAACCTTTGTCGTTAACGTGTTTTTAGTCTCAGTAAATATCGATGTTTGTAACAGTGTCGCGAAGTGCCAATTCTCTTCAAAGTAAATATTCTCTTTTTTTACAAAACAAAAATATTCAAAAAATTCAATTTACGTGTTTAGGTAGGAACGTAGGAAATTACATTTAAAGTCAGGGGGTGTTTCATTGATGCATTTAAACTATTGATTTCACATCCATATTTAGCAATATTTATCTGGCCATTTGGCAGCCATGACTCCCATACAAGTGGTGCCAGCACCTTGAAGGAATATATACTTTGTTCCCCTTACTGTGGATTTGATGGAAATGTCATTATTCTTAGGAAACTAATCATATGGATCAAATAACTCCCAAATAAGGATCATATACATCATCATCCTCATTATTATAATCATTATGATGATTTCTATTCCTATGATTACTCAGTTTGGTCTGTCTTCCCTGCCACCATTTACGTGTCTGTTCTTTCTCCAATTCTCATTATATCGCTGTGATTAGGCGGCTTGGGTATCCTAGTAAGTGGTACTATGCCACTGAGTCTTGATCTTGGTCTCCCACGCTTTTTTCCTGGTTTGGTAGGAGCTGTTCTCCTGTTAGAGGTTGTTCCAACATATCCACCCCTTTGTGTGCCCCTTGGTCTCCCTCTTGGTCTTCCTCGTATGCTACCTCTAACTCTTGGGTTAATGTTTGTTCTTGAAGGAGGATAGTAGGCATCATCTTCTGCTGACTCTTCTTTTTTGCCATCATCATCAGACGATGATCCCAGTGATACTGAAAAATCATTGTCATCATCATCACTTTCAGAATCAGACTCCTCATCACTATCAGATACATTGATGGCCTCCACTATTTCTCCTGATTTCCCAATAAACTTGATTGTCTTGTATACGTTTGGCGATGGTAAAGTCTTCATTGCAATCTTCCTGTTTTCCACGCTTCCAGTTGTGCTATTGCTTTGTCTTACACTAAGTGGAGTGGGAATTTGCACTATTTCTTCCCTCGTCTTATTTCCTTCAATTGTAGCGGTAGAACCACTAGCTTTGTTCAATTTCAATTTAACCATATATACTGGTCTCTTGTTTTTTGCATTGACTGGTGGACGGTTGTTAGCTGGATTATTCTTCTTATGAGAGGTCGCCGGTGTTTTCAGTAATATTATAGGGTCGTAATACTTGGCAGACTTCCAACATTTTGAAAATATCTTAAAGAGATAGGTTGCGTCTGATAGTAAAACAAAAGTCTGAATGATTTTGTGCTTTTCATTGGCAAGTAGTAATTCTCTCTTTTGATACAATAATGTTGTGATTGATTTCAGGTTCAGACTATTCAGAGTAGTTGCCGCCTTGTAGTGACGTTCAATGACATCTGGATCTAGTTTAGATGTACAACAATAAGCTGTCACTTTCAGAGATGATTCAAATTCTTCAGCTTCATTGCGTTCGCAGCATAATCCCTGAACTGGTTTGTAGCTTAGGCTTTTGAACAGGTTGGACATCCTTTCCGATGAATTGTAGACGTTAATGAAAAGCACCTTTGAACTTGGGAGACCATGATCTTCACTGAATTGATGGATTGCCTTTATGATGTAAATTGGACTGAATACTGAGTCCAGCTCAATATCGATGATACCGCATAACAGTTGTTGAAATGATGGCGTCTTACCGCCACTCAGGCTTTCAATATATTCGCCATCTTGTTGGATATTGATCGGGGTGCAGAAAATAACCAATTGTGATGGACTGAGGGGGCTGACTGTCATGGCACAGTATTCAAATGATTTGGTATCAATCGATTCAACGCATGTTTTTCTCAAGTCGTTTAAAATTGACAAGTAATCCGCTTTTGTTTTGAGATATTTAGGGATATTGAAAGGGATACCCTTGATTTGAGAAGGAAACAAGTCTTGCAAAAAGAATGGCAAATCTTCAAATGCCCTATCAATCTGCTCACTCCCAGATGTAGCCAATGCCCTGAACAAGCTGTAGTATAACTCAGGCAACTTTTCCATTCTATTGGGGCTTTGCAGTGTATCTGCTTTGTGAAACTAGGAAAGTATCCTTTGTTGGGTTCAAAAAAATTCCCCTAGATCGCGGAGATCCTCGGGTTTAAGGTAACAATAGCACTCGTAATTACGAGGTCGGAAGTACAAAATAAATTAAAGTTACCCGCAGCGATGAGACCACTTCCGGCCCTGGAAAAATTTTGTATTACTATAGCTAGCTTATTATTATATCTTGGAACCTAAAACTATCCTTTTCTTACCCCATCAATATAAGTAAACATGGCAAAGGTTAGAGGAAGAAGATCACACAAAGAAAAGAAAGATCTTGAACAATCTGAACAAGACTTCCAAGAAAATAATGATTTCATTAAATTAGATCAAGAAAAGACATCTCAAAATGATGATGCATCCAAAGCTACAGAACCAAATACATTTTTCGGTTTAGTTGATTCAACAGAACTTGATTATTTTAAACAGGCAGAGTCTACTTTGAATTCGAATGCTTTTGAAAATGATGATGACAGACAAGGTTTTGTTTCAAGTGTCTTTGAAGAATCTAAAGGTAAAGAATTAAAATTAGTGACAAACCAGATTTGTTCCAAGCTGGTGGAAAGATTAATTTTGAGTTCCTCAGATGAGCAATTGAAGCAATTATTTAAAGCATTCAATGGTCACTTTGTCTCATTGATTCATCATAAGTACTCTTCCCATTGTGTGGAGACATTATTGGTCAGAACTGCTGCTTTGATTGAAAAGGAAATATTGAACTCATTACATCAGGATGCTGTTTTGGAATCAGGCGAACCTTTTGTTTCCATGGAGAACTTGTTTTTGTTCTTTTTGAATGAAATTAAGCCTTCTCTAAAGGATATGATTATTCATCAATATGCATCACATACTGTTAGATTAATCATCTTAATCTTAGCAGGTAAAGAACTTCCTTCCACTACTATGTCCAACTCAACATTGCGTTCCAAAAAGAGTAAGATTGCTAGAAAGATGATTGAAATAAAGGATAACGAAGACTTCAATAGAGCCTTCCAAATCCCAGGTGCCTTCAAAGAAGAATTGAAGACATTCATAGAGGCAATCAAATTCAAACTAGACACCAAATCGGCTAGAGAATATTCCATCCATAAAGTGGCTTCACCTGTTATGCAATTGCTGATCCAAGTTGAAGGTTTGGTAGATAGAGAAAGAGGTATATGGCATTTGGTTTTCTTGAAAGAAAACGATTTGAAGGATGACAAAGAAGAATCATTTGTTGAATATTTACTATCTGATCCTGTTGGATCTCATTTCTTTGAAAATGTCTTGGGTAACCAAAAAATCAGATATGTCGAAAGATTATATGCATTATATATGAAGGATAGAGTTTTAAAGCTAGCTAAAAGAGATACAACTGGTAGTTATGTTATTCAAACCTTGTTGGCTAAATTGAAACAAAATGAGGTAAGACAAATGTTGAACCATTTGATTCCAGAAATGAGCATTTTGATGACTACCAACTTAGAGATGGGTAAATCAATTATTGAAGCCTCTACTGTGCATAAAGACTATAAGAAGGATGAGATTATTGCCATTTTGGTTGAAAAATATACACCAAGAGCAAACTCTGAAATATTGGAGTCTGTATTGCAATTATCTACTTCCACTCTAGGTAACACTAAAGATGATTGGCCAACTGCTGAAGAAAGAAGACGAGCTTTATTTTTAGAAAAATTGATTGATTATGATGATAAATTTTTGAATTTAACAATTGATAATTTGTTAACATTAGAAAAAGAAAGATTAATCCAGATGTGTTTCCATGGTGTGTTTTCTCATGTTGTTGAAAACGTTTTGAAACCTGATGTTGAATTGATCAAGAGAAGAAGAATATTAAATCAATTCATGGGATCTATTGTTAGTTTATCTTTGAATGCCTATGGATCTCATATCGTTGATAAATTTTGGGATTTCACAATCAAATTGAATAATTATAAAGAGAAGTTCGCCAAGGAGTTATTTGATTCTAAGGAGAAGGTTAAAGAAAGTACATATGGTAGACAAGTCTGGAAGAATTGGTCAATGGAGTTATACACGAGAAAGAGATATGATTGGAATTATGCCATTAAACAAAGAGAATTCGAATTATTCCCTCCTTTAAACCCAGAAGAAGTTAAGAAACAACATGAAGAAAGAGAGAGACGTAAACACAATGCCTTCAAGAGAAAGGCCATCAATGATAATGAAACTACAGAAGCAAATGCTCGTGAGGAGGAATTTGAACAAAATAAGAAACAGAAGTTAAGAGGACGTAATCGTAAATGATTAACGTTTAAAATAAATGCATTGAAATTTGAAAGTTTTTCTGGATAAAGAAACACGAGTAGTAAATATAACGAACAGACTATTACAGTAGTATGAAACAACAGCGATTGGTAAACATTGAAATCTGAGATTCTGAACCTTCATATAAGTTTCTTGGAAGTTAGAAATTTTTGTATTACCAAGCATTGACACCTCTTCTTAACTTCAAACCAACAAATCTTGCTAATTCATCAAATGCATCTTCTAACTCATCCTTTGAGTAGCTCTCAGTATCGACTTCAATGGAAGCATCCAATTCTGTAGCCTTGCCTTCGATAATATCATCCAATCTTTGTCTTTCGGCTTCAGTTGGTGGTAATAGATCATAGAATCTGGCTAATTTGACCAAGTTCTCATCAGAAATGGTGGCAAAAGATTGAATATCTCTTGGAAATAACTCAATTGGTGGTTCATCACCATCAATATTTAGTAATGGAGCCAAGATTTCGCCTTCTTTTTTGTTGGAATTGACCAATCTTCTAACTGATTTCTCTTCCAAGATTTGTAGTTGACCCTGTAGTTCACCAACTAATTGGACAAGATCTTCATTTGAGACAAAGTCGCTTGGATCAATTGTAGGTTGTTGTTTTGATTTTCTTTCAGAAACACGTTTAGTGGCGATTGGCAAACCTGCAGTTGGATCTAAAGCTTCAACGCCTCTCTTTTGTTGTTCAACTTGCAATGATAAAACTTGTGATCCTGTCTTGGCCAACAATTGGTTTTGCTTGGTGACAAGGATGGAAAGATCATGGACCTTTTGAGTAAGTTCTTCAACAGTTAAAGGGGTAACAGTAGACATGGTTGGTATGGTTGGTATGGATTTGGGTTAAATTATAAGTTGATGTTGTGATTTCTCAAGAGTTATAAATAGTCAAACCACGATGTTTGCTGTCGTGTATTTTTTTTGTTTACATTTTGTGGACAAAAAATGCCACAAATCACAAATCTCGAAATCGAAATCGAAATCGAAATCATTGACAGAACATGAAAGCTGAAAAAATAAGCAGATAATTATATATTGTGACTGATGTTGTGTATTACGTAGCTATATTACTGGACCATTGATGCGTATTTCGGACAGTGTTCTGTTTATTCAAAAATCAATTGTTTAATGGCCCGAATTACTTCCTATGATATTCTCCACATTTAGATCGAATCAAATAATTATACGCTGAGAAGCTCTGGCCACCTTATAGTTGGACTAGTTGTATTGATCTCTCCAACTAATTCACTGGGCAGTAGATAGTTGATTTCAACAAAAATAGCTGTAGAAGTTCTTTTCAACAACTCTGTAGCGTTGAAAGATGAGAGATTCTGCATGGCCGCTTCCTCTCGATAATTAGTGCTTGTTCTGATGTTCGGATGTCTTAGTTTTAGAGAACTCAATTTGGTGGTAATTTCTGGATATTTCTTGATTCTGGTCATTGAGGTAGCTAGTATTTAGTAATTATCTGTTTCCTGGTTGATATTCTTCAAAAATTGGAAGATTCAAGTATTTTTTTTTTTTTCCTATTTTATTAGCATATATTATTCTTAATCTAATTGTAGTTAAACTTGGCTCTGTACTTTATATAAATGTATGGTCTCTAGTTTTCTCAGTCGTTGTAATCTTGATTCGTTATATTATTATTAATCAATCTCTTTGTTTATATTATATGAATTCTCAATTCATTTGTCTCCTATATCTTTACTCGTTATTCTTAATGTTATCAGGCTCATATTCGGTGTAATCCCTGTAGCTCCTATCTCTTCTTATTCCCAATAAGTTTAAATCTTTCTAACCTATCGTTTAACCCTCTCACCAAATCATGTTAAATTCTAAGTATGAAAATCCATGTCTTTGTAATAAAACTCATTATTGAGTTTTCTTTTGGTGAAAGTTGTGACGGCAGCCTTTATAATCTCCCATGTATTGGAAGG